>BHEV01029085.1:7222-22812 GCA_004319985.1 Emydocephalus ijimae | reverse complement strand
TTGCAACACATCACGCCACATAGTGTCACCGGCAGAACTCCCACCGAACTACTGATGGGACGAAGACTCCGCTCCCACCTCAACTGTTTGCACCCTGCTTATGAACCGGAGAAACCAATAGGATCCAGTGGCCGCTGTCCCACATTCCAGGTAGGAGACCTCGTTTATGCACGGAACTTATCGGGCGACCCGTTATGGATAGAGGCGACAGTAGTACGTGTAACCGGCCCCAAATCCTACGTTGTGCAATGCCTTGATAATAAATTGTGGAAACGGCATATCAACCAATTGCGGTCACGACTTGCAACGGCCAGTCAACAACTCCCCTATGACCAAACCGAGGGGGGGGAGTAACGAAGAAGAGGAAGTTCCAGGGAACCCGTTCGAAGGGAACGACGATTTGAGCCACACTCAGGAAATGGGGTAAGAAGAAGAAACACTTGCACCTCAGGGAATCAAGGAAAATGTTGGCAACGAAGAAGAAATAAACTCTGAACTAGGGGCGGAACCACTGCCAAACAACGAACTACCTCAACAGGATTGCAATCAGCCAATCCAACGGAAATCTAAAAGACTTAAAAGACAACCATCCTATTTAAAGGACTACATAACTATACCGGATTTAAGAAGCCAGGGGGAAGGCGTGTTGTGTATACAATAAAGTTAATAAAGTGTGAGCTTGAGGTAAAGTGCAGGTTCTGTCCCTGCACTTCTGATTGGCTATTAGGCGGCCAGACCGGATTGGCCAGTTCTAATGAATCCGATTGGCCCTTAACTAAGAATTCCTATTGGTTGAAAGAACTAGCGTTCCTAGCTCGTTATTGGTTAAAACTTACAAGGAATGCCTATATAAGGCAGAGTTCACTGTTGTTAAATTGAGAAGTCACTGTGTAAATAAAGAGCTGAAATTCACCGTTCAGAGGCTGTCTCCATTCATTTCGACCCATGCTCAGTACTTAACAAATACTCTAAAAGGGAAAGTTTTTTCCTTGTTCTACTCTCCTTCCTAAAGTGACAACGGGGAAAAAAAAGAAAGAAAAAACCTTTTGGCTGTGAGTGGGAAGGGAGAGTGAAAAAAATAAGAGCCAAATTTGAAAATAAGGAGAAGATTGCCTAGAACTGCAAAGAGTTTTAAAACTTCCAAAAATATATTTGAAAAGGATTTGTGACTACTTTAACCCCAGAAAGAGAAAGTGAAGAAGAAGAAGGTATCTAAAAGAAACAGTCTGTTTGGATTGTTTGGTGATTTTGGAATCTTTGGAAATTACTTCTGATTAAAGCATCTGGGTGGTTGTTTGGGAAAACTTTTTCTCTACAAAATGGCATGATCTATGGATGAATTGAAACTTATATATCAAAAATATGAAAGAGAAAAACAAGGAGGGGAAGATGGTCTTGGCACTATTTTTCAATACTTAGAAATGGCGGTTTATATTTATGTGAAGCAGAATGAGGATGATAGGGACAAAGAAGAAGAAGGAGCCATCTTTGATGAACAAGTGACTTTGACTGGAGAAGGGAAAAAGCAAGAGAAAAAGGAAAAAAGGTCTTTGAGATCTGGAAAAACAGCCCAAAAAGAGAAGAATAAGGTGAAAAGGGGACATTGTGTTAAGAAACAACAGAAAGGGGGAAAGCAGAACAAAAGGCAAGTGGAGAGACAAGGGGTTAAAGAGGACAAGGAGAAGAAGAAGAAGCAAGGGAGAAAGGAAGGGATGAGAAGTCCTAATGGTGGGGAGCAAGATGTGAAGAAGCAAAAGTTTTTTAGAGATNTTAAAATGTGATAAAATATTTAACATAAATTAGTGAAATTTTTGGTTAAGAAAAGGGAGTACTGTAATGAAACTTGATTTAAGATTGTGATGGGGGGGGGTTAATAATTTTTGGAAAGCATAAGTGTTCCCACAAAGGTATGATATCTTATTGAAATGGATAAAATGTTCAAGATATAAATGATTGTTAATATTAATGTTTCGCAAAATCTTCGTGAAATGAGATTTGCAGTAGAAGAAGGAGGAACATTTTAATGAAATATAGCTATAATATGTGATGTGGGGGGGGGGATAATTATGGAAAATAGGGCTCCCATAAGAGTATGTGATTTAATTGAAAAGCAATGAGTTAAATGTTTAAGATATGAATGAATATCAATACTAATGAATAGATTTGTATTATTTTTGATAATATAGTATAATTTTAAAATGTACCAGACAGAATCCCAATATATGTTATGTGTTTTATATTAAGTATTATAAATATAGGGGAAAGAGATAAAGGCATCATACTTCATATAGTGTACAGGAGAAATACTTTTTTTTTAAAGAAGAAAAATAAATGGTTGGCTGGAATAGAACAGACAAAGAATAATAATATATTCTAACTTGTTAAAAAACAACAACAATCAGTTCTCTGGCTGGGTAGGCGTGGCCAGTTGATCATGTGACTGGGTGGGTGACATCACTCATCACACCCAGCCCTGCCTTCTGACCACTCACCTCAAAAGGCAGAGGTAGGTTTCAGCCGGTTGGGGCTAGTTTGGGGGGCATTTGGGTTTTGGCTATTTGGGGGGCATTTTCTGGCCGTTTTTTAAAGGCTGGTTTCAGGTCGGTTTTGGCCCATTTCCAGATCATTTTGGGGGCATTTCTGGCCCAGTAAACAGGCCCCAAAACAATTGGGGGTGGGGCCAGCCAGTGGTGGGATTTGCCAGTTTGCTGGACTGTGTAGAATCTTAACTGCCAGGCTGCCTGAACCGGTGTGAACCAGCAGGAGCCCATCTATCGATCTATCTCTAATCTATCATCTCTCTATCACTCCTGCCTATCCTGTAGAAGTTCAAGGGCTCATGCCAAATGCGCTTTCTTTCAATTTTCACCAAAATAACCCTATGAGATACAATGGGTTAGAAGTTAGGCAATACCCTTTTGTTGCCAAAGTCCTGGTTCAACCTCTCAACCACCCCTCATATTGTCTCTCTTGAGCAATCAATTCATTTATACGCTTCTGACACTCGAGCTGCCACCATAACTTCCCTGGAGTTTGGATCCTGCAATTTTATAGCAGTGTCTCCATTGCCCCCACTTGCATGTTGGGCGTCAGGTCCTTGAGGCTTCATTATGCCTTTCCCTGCCTCATCTTCTCTTTTGAAAACCACAGCCGGGAAGACAATGATGCATTTTAAGCAGGAGGCAAAGTCACAAGAAGTTCTCAAACTCATTCAGACATAATGATTGGGGAGGACAACTGGGTTTTCGGTTCCTTTATGTGGCAGAAATCAGTCACTTGTCTCTCAGGGGATGTTCATGTTCTCAGTTACAGAAGGAGAATGAGATGCTAATTACAGGGCAGAGAGAATGAGAGCAAGACTGAAATAGCAACATTGACCAAACCACAATAGGGATTTTTTCCCTTAAAATTAAGAACTGGTTGTCCGTAATTCTTCTATCCTGCTATATTCATACTGATGAGCCAAACTTATCTTGTAAGACACATATTCTAGGGACAATTTTGCAATATGTTTTAATCATGCTAGCAAGATATCTCTTTTTTCCACCACCGAGGAATGGAAAGTATTGTGGGGTTGTTGTTTTGGGGACTGGATCGAGAAGAAAACTCTACAAATTCAGGTGATCCTCAACTTACAACAGTTCATTTAGTCATTGTTCGACATTACAGAAGCACTGAAAAAAGTGACTTATGATTGTTTTTCACACTTATGACCATTGCAGCATCCCCGTGGTCACGTAATCCAAATTCAGACGATTAATTATTGGCCTTTTGTGACCTTCTGGTGAGCAAAATCAATGGGGAAGCCAAATCCATTGAACAACCATGTTATTACCTTAACAACTGTGGCAAGGAAGGTCATAAAATGGGGCAAAATTAACTTAACAACTGTCTCACTTAACCACGGAAATTTTGGGCTCAATTGTGATCATAAGGAACCATTTGTATTCGATGCTGGTTTAGAAAGTTGAAAGGATAACTACTGAAAGATTGCTTCTTCCCTTTTCCTTAATAACCTGCTGTGATCTTAAGTGGCACCAATTGTGGCTTAATTATTCACTTCTCTAACCTTGGCATTCTCTAAATTGATAAATCAATAGATGAACCAATGGCTGCAGCAAAAGGACAGTATCAACATCATGTGAAGTGTTACTACGGTACTTGGTAAGATCAACTGTAGAATACTGCACCCAATTTTGGTCACCACCATCCCAAAAAAGAGGTTGAGACTTTAGAAAGAGAGCAGTGAAGAAATCTCAAAGGTCCTTTTTCAGGAGGCAACTGGACTTTCTTGTTTTTTTCTTTTGAAGATGTTTCGCTTCTCATCCAAGAAGCTTCTTCAGCTCTAATGGGACAGTGGGGAATGGAAGGATTTATATTCCTTGCAGACACAGCTGGTCATTTGCATTCTTTTAGAGGGTCATTGAGGCTGCTTGGAGGTTTGTCTGTGTCCTCAGGGTCACCTGAGTAGTGCAAACGGGGGTGGACTGAGAATCTGCGGAGACTTTTAGCAGTAAGGATAATTAGGGACTGGAGCTAAACCGTATGAGGAATGGCTGAGTAGGTCAAGTCTAACAAGGAGAAGGATTAGGGGTGAGGTGATAGCAGTGCTCCAATATTTGAGAGGCTGCCACAAAGAAGACGGGGGTTGACCTATTCTCCAAAGCAACTGAGAGCAGGACAGAAATGAATGGATTGAAGCCCATCAAAGAGAGATCCAGCCTAGAATTAAGGAGAAATGTCCTGTCAATGAGAGGTGGACCAGCTTGCCTCCAGAGTTGTGGTCACTGCATCACTGGAGGCAATTGTTCAGAAGGAGGAGGCTTTGTCTGGAATGGTATATGGTCACCTCTTTGAGCAAGGGGTTGGATTAGAAGACCTCCAAAGTCCCTTCCAATTATGTTATTCTGTATTCAGGTGGAGTTCAATATATTTAGTTGAACTACTGAGAAGAAGTACTGAAATTTTTGGTGATGTTTTGTTGTCTGAAAGGATTCTAAGAGAATTGAACTTATATTTTAGGAAGGTATCAAAGATTTGACTGTTCTGGTCAAAGGTGCCTCTGTAAATCCCTGATTGATTGATTGATTGATTGATATCAGGTCATTGTGATGGGTCAGAGAATCACCGAAAGTATGAGTCAGAAGGACATCTTCAAGTCATGTGGTCCAACTCCTTGCCTAGAGTAGCAATTCTGTAAATCATCCTAGACAGATGTCTAAGACCCGTGGTGGCACAGTGGTGAGAGTGCAGTACTGCAGGGCTCCTTCTGCTGACTGCCAGCTGACTGCAATTTGGCAGTTCGAATCTCACCAGGCTCCAGCTTGACTCAGCCTTCCCTCCTTCCGAGGTGGGTAACATAAGGATCCAGATTGTTGGGGGCACAACAGGCTGACTCTGTACACCGCTTAGAGAGGGATGTGAAGCACTGTTGCAAAATCTCCGAACTCCTGACATTGTGTTGCATTTCCTTGAACCCACAATGTGAGCTTGACCATACAAAAAAGTACAGCCAGGAAGAAGCACCAGCTTTATCTTTATTCCAAGTTACCTGAACAGAATCTTGCTACACTGAAAGTGTTTCTCCTTTCTTTGACTTTTACTCTCTGGGAAACGAGGTTGGGTCCCTTCTGAGGTGTTTCTCATGCCCTCCCTCCCTCCCTATTTGTTTACGTGAGGGTTGTTCCATCTGCAACTCTTCTTCCTCTCCCCCAAGGTCATTCTCACACACCATTACAATTATCTGCAGCCTTGAGATGCTCTAACAACCCCATTTTAAGGCTGAACTTTGGATTTTCTCATGCAAAGCACAAGTTGACTTTTAGTTTCTCCAAGAACCAGTCTGGAAGCGAGCAAAGGTGGAAGCAGACCGAAGTTTGGGGATAGAGGTCAGACCAAAGACATTTTGTTAAGTTCCAGTGACATTTCAACAGGCACCAGAGTCTTGAAGTCCATCCAGCCTCACCTTTCTCACTTTGGATGGGCTGGCAATTATGGGTCTCTCAAAAAGCTTCCTCTTGCCTGGCAACACTGACTTTCCAATAACTCTACTCCGATGTGAGACATCCGACCCTTCGCACGACTCCCTTGTGGCTTGTCCTTACTAGGAAGAAAATGGCTTGTTTTTCATCAATTTCATATGCTTTCTGTGGCTGAGCAAATGCCCTCTGCTTTTTATTGTATTTTATGGGATGCAGGTGGCCGATATTGTGAAACCTGTTTTCACGGCCAAAAAGATTTATTGTTCCCCTTCTGTCTCGCTCCTCCCTGCCCCTCCAAGCTCTGGATCTTTTGCCATGGCAGAAAGTAAGCGAGAGAGAGAGGGGGAGGGGAGAACGTCCAGCTGAGGGGCTACCCGTTGCAGGATGTGCCCAGAAAGATACTCCCAATATTCTTAACAGATGCCTTTTCTTCTCCTGGGGGCATTTCCAGTAGTTTCTATCCTTTTATTTCCTCCTTCTGTTTAACAAAGAAATCACTATTTGATGGTTATAAGAATGCCCTTATGCATTTGACATTGGCTAATGATTCGTTCTTTCTCTTCCACTTCACTCATTAAAGGTAAAAGTTCCCCTTGCACATCTGTGCTAGTTGTTCCCGGCTCTAGGGGGCACTGGTGCTCATCTCCGTTCCAAAGCCAAAGAAGAGCCAGCGCTGTCCAAAGACATCTCCGTGGTCATGTGGCCAGCATGACTAAACGCCTTCGAAGGCGCACGGAACCTTCCCACCAAAGGGGTCCCTATTTTTCTACTTGCATTTTTTACTGCTGGGTTGGCAGAAGCTGGGACAAGGGATGGGAGCTCACTCCGTGACAAGGCGCTAGGGATTCGAACTGCCAACCTTTCTGATCGACAAGCTCAGCACTTTAGCCCCAGAGCCACCGTGTCCCCTTTCACACATTACACATGTAATATTTAATGCAAAATATATATCATACTTAAGTCTGCTCAAATGTCCATCTATCCATTTCTCTCTGAGTGTATGTGTGTTTCTGTCTCCTTCCTCTCCTTCCTCTCCTTCCTCCTCCTCCTCCTCCTTCTTTTTCTTCTTCTTCCTCTTCTTCTCTCTTCCTCTTCTTCCCTTTTCCTCCTCCTCCTCCCCTGTTTCTCAGTAAGCAATTTATTTTTATTTATTTATTTGATTTCTCAATTTCTTACAAAATAATAGGTATAAGTATAAACATGATTAAGAATACAGAAAATAGGTACAGTTAAATGGGGACAATAGGACAGGGATGGGAGGCACGATGGTGCACTTATGCAGGCCCCTTAACAATATTCAAGTGACCACCCAGGGTGAATGAAAATGAAAGCAGGAGGGAAGCTTCACTCCTTCTGCAATCAAGAAAAACCTTTGTGGTCTTCTTTAGATAGAAAGAAAGAAGAAAATTGAAAATTGAAAGAAGACAATTGAGTAAGTCCAGAGATATTTCACAAGAAGAGTTCTCCACACTTCTACTCTTTGCAGAATACCTTATGCCACCAGACTTGAAATTCTAGACCTAGAAAAACTAGAACTAGCCGCCTTCGGTCCGATCTAAGTATGGTATATAACAGTGATGGCTAACCTTTTCAGCTTGGTGTGTCGAAAATCGGGAAAAAGTGTAGCCTTCCTTGGGTCATGTGTCACTTCAAGAAATATCAATAATTTGGTAATATCGTGAGCACTGTGTCTGGTTGTTGTGGTGCAGTCCTCCTGCAATGTTTATGATGGATTGGGCTGGGGTGATCACACAGTGCTGTGAAACTCGTCTCCCTGGTCTCAGGGCTGCAGGTGCAGGATGTGGGGATCGGAAGGCCACCTCACAGGGCTGTGAACCTCATGGATCTCCTTTCCTCCTGTAGCGTTCCTGAGGTAATGAAACTGACAAACCTCAGTTTATGGCGGTTAAAACTGGTTCTCTGCTGCAAAGATCTCGCGGCAGCGGTGACACCACGCCTCCACGCAACAAGCAGGGAGCAGGGATTGGAGCAGAGCACAGGCAGCCTCTAAATGTGCAGGTTTTCCCCACACCAACAGGTGTGTCAGTCAAAGTGCCTCAGCGTGTCACGAGTGACACGCGTGTCATAGGTTAGTCATCACTGGTATATAAAATCATACATTGCAACGTCCTACCTGTCAATGAATACTTCAGCTTTAACCACAACAAAACAAGAGCAAACAATAGATACAAACTCAAGGTTAACCGCACCAAACTTGATTGCAGGAAATACGACTTCAGCAACAGAGTGGTCAATGCCTGGAACACTCTACCTGACTCTGGGGTTTCTTCCCCAAATCCCCAAAACTTTAACCTTAGACTGTCTACTATTGACCTCCCCCCTTTCCTAAAAGGCCTGTAGGGGGCGGGCATAAGCGCACCAACATGCCTACCGTCCCTGTCCTATTGTTTCTTTTATTTTTCTTATATGTATCCATTTCATGTATTCATAACTATATTTATACTTATACCTAGTATCTTGTAAGCGATTGACAAAATAAATAAATAAACAAATAAACAAACAAACAAATTAATAAATAAAATGAAAGAGGAAACCTCTCCTTGCCCTACTCAACTAGCATCAAAGGGCAAGCAGAAATTCAACACACATACACACACTCCTGCTTGCCAGCTGCATGAAGCTGCTCCGTTGTTTGTCACAGGTAATGATCCCCTGGCTATCCAAGGTGATGATTTCTGAAGTCCAGGAAGGCTTTCGTGCTGATTTGGGTGAGTGGATCCACAGGATCTCTCAGCAAAGAAAACCAGACTAGACCTTTGGGACAAGGGGTTTTTTCCAAAGGAAGTGATCTTTCCAGAGTGCCTGTGCGGCCTCATTCATCTTGCCAATTTGGAAGCAAATGAACCAAGTTGGTCCCCAAGGAATCCATCCTTGCTAGAGTCATAAAGGCATAAGGTTAGAAGGGGACTTTGAGGTCTTCTAGACCAACCTCCCATCCAATGCAGGAAACCTCAGTGCATTCCAGAGAAATGCAGGTAGTCCTTGACTTACGACCACAATGGAGCCAAACATTTCTGTTGCTAAGTGAGACAGTGGTTAACTGGGGGGGGGTGGTGGTCCTTGGTGCCCTCTGAGCTTGGTGGTTTTCTTGCAGACCTTTCAAGACCCAAACTAGGGAACATCGTCAGTGCTAGAAGGGAGGGGGTAGAGAGGGGGAGGAGGAGGAATACTCTGACCAACACTGACTGGAACTCAGAGTTTCCTGGGGATGGATTAAAATCCCCCCTCCAAGAAGCTTATGACCAGCTATGTCTGCAAGGAGTATAAATCCTTCCATTCTCCCCCACCATCCTCTTGGAGCTGAAGAAGCTTCTTGGGTGAGGAGTGAAAGGTCTTCAAAAGAAAAACCAAACCAAACCAGAGAGTCCAGTTGCCTCCTGAAAAGAAAAGGCCCAACCAGGACCTGGAGGGCAGAGAATCTCTGCAGACTTTGAGCACGAGTTAGAAGACTTCCTCAGAGAACGGCATCCAATTCTGAGTCACCAGGATACAAAACAAGGCGCCCTGAAGGTGTCTCAGGTGAAGGCCCCGGACAGTGTGCAGAGGAGGTAGCAGCAGGCAGGGAGGCTACGTCGCATGATGGATGGTTCAGGGAGCCAGCAGGTCCCCCCAGCCGGCTGAGGGGAAGGATCCTGTTGTGTATACAGTAAATTAATAAAGTCGGAGCTTGAGGTAAAGTGCAGGGTTCTGGCCCTGCACTTCTGATTGGCTGTTAGGGGCTAGACCAGGATTGGTCAGCTCTAACGAACCTGATTGGTCCTTAACTAAGAGTTCCTATTGGTTAAAAGAGCTAGCGTTCCTAGCTCGTTATTGGTTGAAACGTACAAGAGATGCCTATATAAGGCAGAGTTCACTGTTGTTGTTTTTTCAAGTCACTATATAAATAAAGAGCTGAAGTTCACCATTCAAAGACTGTCTCCAGTTATTTCGACCCATGCCCAGTACTTAACAGATCCGGTGGGCACGACAGCCGCCTTCCGCTGCTTGAGGGGCTGCCACAGAGAAGAGAGGATGGGCTTTTCCCCCAGAGAAGGAGTGACGGGTGGGAGATCCTGAGGGAGAGTGAGAGAGTCTCAACTTAGAGTAAAGCTGGGGCTCCTGGCAGTGAGAACCATTCAGCAGTGGAGCAGAAGTTTTTGCCTCCAGGCGTTCTCTGTTGTGAATCAATAAAATGCTTAATAAAGATTATTAAGAACTTGAAGTAAAGTGCAGGGTTCTGGCCCTGCACTTCTGATTGGCCGATAATAGCGACATCAGATTGGTCCGTTCAGGGGAATCTGATTGGCTATTAACGAGCCTCTCCCATTGGTTAATGGAGCTAGTGCTCCCTGTGTTCATTGGTTAAATAAGTTAAGAGTTGCCTATATAAAGGGGCCCATCGTGGCCATTGAGCTGAGCTGTTTCACATGTAAATAAAGAGTTTGAAGTTCACTGTTTCACCGGCTCGTCTCCATCCTTGCACCCATGCTCAGAACATAACATTCTCCATCCCGGAAGGTTTCCGAAAATAGACCCGTTGGATTGGGAGGGTAGAAAGGCCTCCTGCCACGAGTAGGGGGACCTGGAAGATGGATGGACTCCCAGAATTCCACAGCTGGCAGGGACTAGAAGCCTTCCAAGTGGATGGAGCCCATAGTGGGTTACGTTCTGTTCCCCACTGACCTCATTCTACCTGGACTGTGGAGGAGGCTGCAAGGGTGGCCCCTCTGACTTGGAAGATTGGGTGGGGTCTCCCCTCATCTGAACCAGCAAACAGAACAGTTGAGGAGATGGGCCAGATGGCCCATGAATATAAATCACCGGGCCTTCCGTTCATTTTGATAAACATGGAAAGATTTATGGAAACAGTGTAGCCCGGCCAAAAAAGAAGCATAATATTTTGAAATGTTATTAAAAGGATGGAGTTTGATGTGCACCAGGGAAGTTTTTAAAAAAACCAAACCAAAACCCTTTTGGGGAAAAGCAAATGACCAGTTCACCATTTGCTGGCTTCTTTCTCCCAAAAAACTTTTTGTCCTGGTGGAAGAATTCTCCTTCTGGGCTCAGTTCCAAGTGGGGAAAAAGACACTGGAAACATGGAGGCTGTTTGGAAAAATGGTTTAATGGTGGACAGGACCACATGCCTTGGAGCTCCAGAGTGAAAAGGAAGGATGATCACATGCTCCAAGGTGAAGGAAAAGATCAAGAAGAAGGAGGAGGAGGCCTGAAAGTGCCTGGCTTGATACCCTCTGTTGAGATTTGAATTGGAGCTTGTATTGCCAGACTCCCATGGGGCCATGCAGGGGCAACTCTGTAGGCTGTCCTGAGTCCCAGGCTTGGTTGAGCCTGGCTGGATGATGATGCACTGAAAGGGGCTTTAGGCAATTCCTATTATAGCTCTATCTGGAGTAGATCTTTGTTATGTAAAATATTCTGGCTCAGGCCTTAATGGCCCGCCCATTAACAAAGGTGGGGATGAGCTTCTACTTCTGAGGTGAGTTTCTGTTTCTGAGTTTCTACTTTTTTTCGGGGAAATATTCTGCCTTTTTAATATTTCCTAGGATATTTCAATTTTCTAGGAAAGGGGTGGGTGCTAACTTCCTACAGTTCCATAGTTTGTATTCTATATAGTGAAATGCCAACAGATTTTTTAACAACAATTCATAGTAATCATTGTCTTCATCATTATTATTTAGTGTGTCCCTTTATCAAATAATGTGGAAGATGTTGTGTGTCTTCCACATGATTTAAGGAAGAAAGCTATTATTGTTGCTATTTATGCCTGTACTAGTTGGGTACCTGTGCTTCGCTACGAAACTATGTGGTGGGGTGTCGTTTTGGGGGAGGAAAATTAAGGGGAAAAAATTCTGCCTCTGCCTACCAGCATCCATTGGTATTCATCTGGCTAGTGTCCTGCCAGTGTGTGAGAGAGTTGAGGGCTGTTTGGAAACTGAAGCAGTATTTTCTGTGTAAGCAAGAAGGAGACAGCAAGGAGCCTGGGTGTGGCTTAGCTCAACTGTTCTGTATTAAAACTGCTTGGTGCTGTGAAACTGAAACTGAAACTCCTCTCCTTTGCTTGTGTTTTGCCTTTGGAAGAGATTTCTTTTCAGGTGGGGAGGGGGAGTAGAACTCCTTAGCATCAGCTACAGCACAACAACAACAACAACAATAATAATAGTGAAAGCTACGGACTGGTCAACATCAAAAGAGGGATTTTCCAGGGTGATTCTTTGTCACCTCTGCTGTTCATCATCGCCATGACCCCCCTGTCAACAATTTTACAGAAAACTAACCTGGGTTATCAAACTGCTAAAAATTCACAGAAAATCTCTCACCTGCTGTACATGGATGATCTGAAGTTATATGGAAAATCAGAAATTGAGATCCAGTCACTGACCAATACGGTTTGAATTTTCAGCACTGACATCAGCATGGAGTTTGGCCTGGAGAAATGCGCCCCAGTGGCACTGAAGAAAGGGAAGATCGTAGAAAGTGATGGAATCAAAATGCTCAATGGACAAACCATCAAGTGCCACCAACCCGAAGCCTACAAATACCTGGACATACTGCAGCTGGATAATATCAAGCACAGGCAAGTGAAAAATGTGGTCAGCAAAGAATACACACAAAGGGTCAGAAAACTTCTAAAAAGCAAACTGAATGGCGGTAACACCACCAAAGCTATAAATACCTGGGCCATACCCGTCATCAGATATACTGCTGGGATCGTAAACTGGACACAGGCAGAGCTGGACAGCCTGGATAGGAAAACAAGAAAACTGATGACCATACACCATGCGCTGCACCCAGATAGTGACATCGACAGGTTATATTTGCCCAGAAAAGCAGGTGGCAGAGGACTTTTGCGAGTGAAGGAGACAGTCGAAGAAGAGAAGCATGATCTGGCAGATTATGTGAAAGACAGTGTTGAACCAGCTTTGATGGAAGTCAACAAGAGGAAGCTGCTCAAAGTGCAGCAAACCAAGGATCAATATAGGAAAACAGGGATGCAAACTTGGGCTGACAGCTGGTGTAACAAAGTACTGCCTGGACAGTTCCTTGAAAAGATCCAAGGAAAAGTAGATAAAGAAAAGACCTGGTTATGGCTGACCAAACGAACACTGAAGAAAGAAACAGAAGGCCTGATTCTTGCAGCCCAAGAACAAGCCATCAGAATGAATGCAATCAAAGCCAGAAGAGAAAAACCTGCTGATGACCCCAAATGCAGACTCTGCAAAGAAGCGGATGAAACCATCAATCACATACTGAGCTGTTGCAAGACAATCGCTCCGACTGACGACAAACAACCTGGTTAAGTTTGGAGCATGGGCAAGAAAGAATGGAGACAAGCCAGTGAAACTGTGAACTTCAACTCTTTATTTACATGGTGTGACAGCTCAAACTGGATGGCTGCTATAGCCTTCCTTATATAGGCAACATTAACTATTCAACCAATAGCAATCCGGGAGCGCTAGCTCCGTTAACCAATGCGAATGGCCTGTTAATGGCCAATCAGATTCTCCTGAACGGACCAATCCGATCCTGCCATGAACAGCCAATCAGAAGTGCAGGTCCAGAACCCCGCACTTGACTTCAAGCTCAAAATAACTTTATTTAACATTTATTCATTCACAACACCCCTTCCCCCTGGCTTCTGTTTACGGGGCGCGGTCACGTAGTCCTTGAGGTAGGACGGTTGTTTTATTAGTCTTTTTGATTTTTACTGTGCGTCTTGCATTTGGCTGCACTCTTGTTGAGGTAGAGCGTTGTTTGGCGAAAGGGGTGCCTCTGGTTCAGAGTTCGCATTTTCATTGTCACCAGTATCTTCGGCAACTCCCAGAGGTGAACTCACTCCCATCCCATCCTGTTCACGTGTTTCTGTTCCGCTTTCATTCCCTTCAAAAGGATTTTCCTCTAGTTGAAATTCGTCTTCCTCTGTATCTCCCTTCCCCCTCAGTTTGGTTATAAGGGAGTTCGGAATTGCCTGACTGAAGCCATGATCGTAGTTGATCGATATGGCACTTCCAAAGTCTATCGTCAGGGCACTGTACAAGGTATGATCTTGGGCCGGTTACACGGATTACCGTCGCTTCTACCTACAGCGGATTGCCCGATAGGTTTTTAGTGTATACTAAATCGCCTACCTGGAAGGTACGGCATCGGCCACTGGATCCGAGTGGTTTTTTCAGTTCGTAAGCTGGGTGTAACCGGTCGAGGTGGGAGCGGAACTTCCATCGCATTAGCAGCTCGGTGGGAGTTTTGTTGGTGACGCTGTGAGGTGTGATGTGCTGTAGAAAAAGGATTCGGTTGATTTTCTCGTCGATGTTGTCATAGTCTATTTTTTGTAGTGTTTTCTTGATGAATTGAACCATGCACTCAGCCCTACCATTGGCCGCAGGGTGTGCAGGCGAAGTCAGCGCATGTCGGATACCGCGGTCAGCCAGGTACTGCTCAAAGGACAGCGCAGTAAATTGGGGCCCGTTGTCAGATACCAGAATGTCTGGTAATCCGTGGGTTGCAAACAGTCTGTCCAGTCTTTTGATGACTGCTTCTGTGGTCATGTTCCTCATACGGTGGATCTTGAGCCAATTCGAGTAGGCGTCTACAGTTAACAAGAAGGTGTGGCCTTTGGTCGGCCCAGCAAAGTCCAGATGAATACGGGACCAGGGTCCCCGCGGTGTCTCCCATTCGGTTGGAATTGCCTTTGGTGGAGTGTTGCTTACTTCTTGGCATCTATGACAAGCTTTGACCCAAGTCTCGATTTGCTTGTCGATGCCTGGCCACCATGCGTAGCTTTGTGCGAGGGCTTCCATGCGCACGATGCCGGGGTGGCCATCGTGCAAGGTTCTCAGTACTGCTTGTTGGAGTCGCTCTGGGATAACGACTCTATCACCCCAGATAATACAGCCCTTTTGAGAAAACAACTCTGTTTGTCGACTTTTGAATGGTGCGAAGTCATCTGGTATTTGGTCCAATGGCCATCCGTGTTCCACCCAACTGAGGATTCACGCTAAAGCGGGGTCACGTCTTGTTTCTCTCGCGATATCACGGGCGGTTAATGGCGGTATGTGAAGTGTCTCAATCTGCAACATGGTCACTGTAGGCACGGGGTCGTCGAGAGTCTCTGGAAGCAGTGCTCAGTTCAATGCGTCGGTGTGGGGAATGGCTTTCCCCGGGCGGTATTGCAGCCGATAATTATAAGCAGCCAAGAATTCTGACCAGTGAGTCATTCTGGGAGATAATATATAGGGAGTCGGTTTATCTCCGGCTATTATCCCCAGCAACGCTTTGTGGTCAGTCACTAGAGTAAAAGCCCGGCCATACACGTACTCGTGAAATCTTTTAATGGCAGACACAATTGCAAGGGCTTCTTTATCAATCTGGCTATAATTTCGCTCAGTTTTTGAAAGCGTCTTTGAAAAATAGGCAACAGGGGCTTTGCTACCATTAGGCAATACGTGGCTCAAAATGGCGCCCACTCCGAAAGGCGATGCATCGCACGTGATATTTAACGGCAAGGTCTCATTGGACTGCATGAGTACAGCGTCAGAAGTCAATAGTTTTTTCACATTACGGAACGCCAGTTCTTCTCTATGACCCCATACCCAA
>BHEV01029080.1:0-11943 GCA_004319985.1 Emydocephalus ijimae | reverse complement strand
TACATATGAGAGTTGATGTTTGAATGTTTTGTTTGTCTTGTTTGTTTGTAGAAAATTAATAAAATCTCTTTCAAAAAAAAAAAACAATCGGAACCCAGCAGTCTACACAACCAACCATGGGATACTTACTGCCAGAAGGAGAACCGAGCCAGGAAGTTGCCCNATACTTACTGCCAGAAGGAGAACCGAGCCAGGAAGTTGCCCCACCGCATGACAGCACCGTGATGGAAACAGATCCAGGGAACCCGGATGACAGCATTGGCGAGAGCAGAGAGGACAGCCCAGAGGCACTCAATGAAACAGCGGGACCGTTTTCGCCACCCAGCTCAGCAAGCAGCCCACCGGAACCAGAGCCAGGACAGAAACCGGTGGAACAGCGCAGATCGAGCAGACAGGTGAAGCGACCTGCCTACTTATGAGAATACATCACCCCACCCCTCAGACGGAACCTAGGGGAGAGGGGTGTTATGGACTAAGCCAACCGTCAGTAACAATAGCTTTACTTTACAGCAGGCTCGTAATCCTGCACTTCTCATTGGCCCGCGAACAGCGAATCGTGATTGGTCGTTTCTGGCCGATCTGATTGGCTGACAGAGGGTCTCTCTGATTGGACGCTTGTTAGAGCGGTAAACTCAAATCATTGGTTGTTTTGACAGCAGCCAGCTCTATAAAAGAGCTGCTACTGCCCAAGTATTTTGCTCTGTTCTGAAGTCATTAATAAAGAGTTGAAGTCACAGTTCGATGTCTCGTCTCTGTTCCTTGCGCCCATGCTCAGGACTTAACAACCAGGTTCACACACCCGGCTAATCTATAATGTAGTTTGATTGGTTTTAAGGTGGCACACTGTCAAACCACATGTAATAGGCAAACCAAAGAACAAAGATTAACATATATTAAAAACTTGTCTTTAATGTCAGAGAATTTGAATTGAAGAATTCCTGACCATGAATTTGGTCCTGCCCTGCCCTTTTTCTTTAAATTTTTTTTGTATATTTTTTCTTTATATACAATAAGTGCTTGGTGAACAGCGTACTGCCTGAGTCAATTTGTCTACACAACAATATTAAAGTCCTAGTTTCTATCTCTATTATCCAACCATTGATAAAACAAGTCCCACGTTCAAAAATATTCTGTGTCTTCTTTTTCTTTTAGTCCTGACCTGACATTTTTCTGATAGCGATCTGAAAAAATAAAAGGTTGGGCATGTCTGTTTGCTGTGTTCCAAATCTAACCTCTTTAAACTTTTAAAAGGCTAAACCTGCAGCACAACAAACTTGCAGAACAGAGACAAAAAGAAAAGAATCCAGGAAGGAGAGAGGGTGGTACAGTAGAAGACCAGAAGCAATGTTTCTCAACCGTGTCCAGTTTAAAATGTGTGGACTTCAATTCCCAGAATTCCCCAGCCAGCATGGGAAGCAAAAATGCATATATCTTAAAATTAATATGGTTGAGAAACACCAGACGGTATGTGTACAGATTAAAATAGCAGGTGGAACGTTCAGGAATGTAGGAGGCATGACAGTAAGGTTTGGGCAGGTTAAAAAAAAATGAACTGCAAAAGATTTGGAATTTGAAGATAAACCCTTATTGAGTCGGGGGGAAACCTTCCTTAGGCCCCACCAGTCCAATATTCCTCTATTGCCATCTGCCAAGAAGCAGCTCATCCATCCTTAAAGCCTGGGTAATTATTAGCAAATCTGGAATGAAGCATCAGCATTAATTCCGAGCTGCTGGTCTGAGTGGGTCAATTGGATATTTACTTTCATTTGAAAGGCATATTGGATGTGTTAGCTAGCAGAACAAACAAATACATGCTGAACAGATGAACCAAAGGGAAGGTGGAAAATGTGGTTCAGTATTTCAGCAGAAGTTTAATGAGACCTGGATACAATACATGTCTCTATATTGGAAAAGCAAGCACAAAGAAGCCAGCTAATATGCTGGTTTATTCTGGAAGGTTTTCAAAGAGTTGAGTCATTCTTTCTTGTTGGGTTCTTTGCTATGTTCAGTGCTGTTACAGAAACATCCATTGTCCTCTTTCAAAATTTCCTCCACACTTTCCAGATGTGCTCATGTCTTGGATTATAGTTCCCAGAATTCCAAGCCAAAGTGTAATTCAGAACATCTGGAGGGTACAATGTTAGATTGGATAAAGTTAGGCGATACTAATCACTCATTGGTGTCCTTTGTGTTCTTTGTACATCTCCATAAATCATGCTTTCAGGCATACAGTAAAGCTGAAAGCCTAGTTAAGGAATCCAGAGTGATTTGGTCCAGTTTATGAAATCTGGCACCCACTCTTGAAAACATTATCTTTCAAACCACCTGGTTTTGACAACTTCCATCCAATCTTCAATTTTGCCTTTCTGGATAAAACATTTGATTGAATAGTTGAATTTCTGCTACAAAGGATTTAAAGTCAGGATGCAGACTAGGAGTGGGATTCTACCAGTTCGGACTGGTTCGGACTGGTTCAGGTGAACCCCTTGTTCTGATGATCAGCGGGCTCCAAACCGGTTTGTTGTGACGAACATGTGGGCCCACCCATGCTGTTTCCTGTCCTTTGTATCCTTTGTTTAGAGCACAGCTGATTCAAATGCCGCTCCTCAGCTGTTTCAGTCCCAGAGGCTGCCGTTGAAAGTAAAATGTAGAGCATGCATTTGGTGCACGATCACCAAACTGGTTGTTATACTGGTGGAATCCCACCGCTGGCTCAGACACAGGCACAGATACTGGACTGCATTGGTCACATGTCAGGATCTGGATGGAGAGAGGTAGTTCACATTTTTTGGGCAGTGTGTGATACCTTCAATCATAGCATTCAGGCTGTCTGAGAGCTTTGGGACATTTAAAGGTCCATCCCATGAGAAGTTAAAAGAATGGAGATGGGATGGAGAGCCTCGGTGGCACTGTGGTTAGAGTGCAGTACTGCAGGCTACTTCTGCTGACTGCCAGCTGCCTGCAATTTGGCAGATTGAATCTCACCAGGCTCCAGGTTGACTCAGCCTTCCATCCTTCTGAGATGGGTAAAATGAGGACTCTAAACTGCTTAGAGAGGGATGTAAAGCACTATAAAACAGTATATAAGTCTAAGTGCTATTGCCATGGAATGGAATGGAATGGAATGGAGTGGAGGGAGGAGGTGGATCCTCAGGAAGGAAGGGCTGCAGTCCTGAAGAGTAAGAGGCAACTCAGCCAAGATATCATGTGTGAGAGAAAGAGAGTGAAGACAACTCCTCCCTGATAGTTCACAGAATATATTGTAGATGCAGATAGTAGGGGTCTCAGTCTGGTAAGATTTGGTCTGTAGGTGTGAAACAATAAAGAACTCTGTTTGCAAGTATTGCCAGGTGTCATTCTAAGTTTGGGGCCTGATTTGAGGCTCAGAAGGATTCCTTCTCAAAGGCAGCACCAACACTATGGAACAGTTTACTTCCTGAGATTCATTTGGTTGTCGTCACCCTGTTGGATTTTTATAAAGGTCTGCAATGACTAATTTTGACTGAGATTAGATTAGATTAGATTCAACTTTATTGTCATTGCCATGGATACAGACAATGAAATGCAGTTAGCATCCAACTGGAAGTGCAAAACAACAGTAAAATATAAATATATGTATGCAAATATGCAAGGCATCTACGAATATGTCAATGGAAAACACAACAAAATGTATGTACACGAGCATACAAGGATAAGTGTGACTGCACATATATGAACATATACAACTGTACAAAATGTTTATGGACGCATTGAATATAAGTACAAATGCACAGAGAATTATACAAAATACATCATATATTATCAAGGGAAGCATCAGTATATGTGTGGGGACAAACGAACTGAGTTCAACAAGGAAACCGCTGTGTGGTAAAAGCTGTTCCCCAGCCTGCTGGTCTTAGACTGCAGGCACCTGAATCTCCTCCCAGATGGAAGAAGAGTAAACAGTTTGTGGGCTGGATGGAAAGGGTCCTTAATGATGCTGTGGGCTTTACGCAGACATCATTTCCTCTGAATGTCCACAATGGCAGGAAGTGGAATCCCTATAGTACCTTGGGTAGTTTTCACTGCCCTCTGTAATGCCTTTTTTTTTTCTTTTATAGTGCAAGTTCCATACCAAACTGAGATACAGCTAGTTAAGATGCTCTTGACTGAGCAGCGGTAGAAATTAGTCAGAATAGCTGAAGGGAGGTGATTCTTCCTCAGTAATCTCCAGAAGAAGAGGCACTGGTGAGCTTTCTTAATCGGACTAGTGATGTTAATCTGCCAGGATAAAGTCCTCAGAGAGGTGGATCCCCAGGAACTTGAAGCTGGTGACACATTCTCCCATTCTCCCATTGATGTATATAGGAGAGTATGTGTGACCATTCTTTTTCCTGAAGTCCACAATGAGCTCTTTGGTCTTGTTAGTATTAAGTAATATGGAAATATACATCCCCCCCCCCAAGGATTTTCACCCTGATTATGTTTTTAAGTTAAATATCTGGTGTATGTAGTGGTGAAGGTGCTGGAGTTGGAGGAAAAAGACCCAGGTTCTAGTTCTCCTTTAGGCATGGAAACTGGTGGGGTGATTTGGGGCCGGCCGGTTTCAGGCCTTTCAGCCCTATCAGCATCTGTCTCTGAGACAAGCTGGCTGAAAACCGAAAGCCTTCCTCAGTTTGATAGTTTTGCTATGTGAACTGCAGTGGGAGTACAATTCAAAATAAGCAGTCCTTGTAACTAAGCAGAACAAATGCTAGGAACAACAACATGTGTTTTTAAGTTAATGGGATTTTTGTGGATTGGAGTGTGTGTGTGAAGAATGTTTAGATGTTTATGTTTGTTGCATTTCCTTGTCATCAACTCCCTTGAGTCTCTGTGATTGGGTGATATTCAAAGCGTTGTAATGTTTCTCTTTCTTTCTTTCTTTCTTTCTTTCTTTCTTTCTTTCTTTCTTTCTTTCTTTCTTTCTTTCTTCCTTTCTGTCTTCTTCTTTCATCTTCTTTTCCCCATCTCCTCCTCCCCCTCCTCCTCCTCCTCCTCCCTGACATAGATATTTTAAAACAAGAAATCCATTCCTGTACCCTTATTGCTTTTATAAGAAGTCTACTGCGACTAATATAGCCACTGTTACTACACAGCTCAAAAAAATTAAGGGAACACTTAAACAATACAATGTAAGTGCAAGTCAATCACACTTCTGTGAAATCAAACTGTCCACTTAGGTAGTTACACTGATTGACAATCAATTTCACATGCTGTTGTGCAAATGGAATAGATAGCAGGTGGAAAGCATAGGCAGTTAGCAAGACATCCCCAATAAAGGAGTGGTTTTGCAGGTGGTGACCACAGACCACTTCTCAGTTCCTATGCTTTCTGGCTGATAGTTTGGTCACTTTTGAATGCTGGCGGTGCTTTCACTCTAGCAGTAGCATGAGACGGAGTCTACAACCGACACAAGCTCATCCTGGATGGCACATCAATACCAGCTGTGGCAAGAAGGTTTGCTGTGTCTATCAGCATAGCGTCCAGAGCATGGAGGCGCTACCAGGAGACAGGCCAGTACAGCAGGAGACGTGAAGGAGGCCATAGGAGGGCAACAACCCAGCATCAGGAATGCTACCTCCGCCTTTGTGTAAGGAGGGACAGGAGGAGCACTGCCAGAGCCCTGCAACAAAATGACCTCCAGCAGACCACAAATGTGCATGTGGCTGCTCAAATGGTCAGAAACAGACTCCATGAGTGTGGTATGAGGGCCCAATGTCCACAGGTGGGGGTTGTGCTTACATTTGGCATTTGCCAGAGAACACCAAGATCGGCAAATTCTCCACTGGCACCCTGTGCTCTTCACAGATGAAAACAGGTTCACACTGAGCACATGTGACAGACATGACAGGGTCTGGAGACACCGTGGAGAACATTCTGCTGCCTGCACCATCCTCCAGCATGACCGGTTTGGCAGTGGGTCAGTAATGGTGTGGGGTGGCATTTCTTTAGGTGGCCGCACAGGCCTCCATGTGCTCGCCAGAGGTAGCCTGACTGCCATTAGGTACCGAGATGAGATCCTTAGACCCCTCGCGAGACCGTATGCTGGTGCGGTTGGCCCTGGGTTCCTCCTAATGCATGACAATGCTAGACCTCATGTGGCTGGAGTGTGTCAGCAGTTCCTGCAAGACGAAGGCATTGATGCTATGGACTGGCCCGCCCGTTCCCCAGACCTGAATCCAATTGAGCACATCTGGGACATCATGTCTTGCTCCATCCACCAATGCCACGTTGCACCGCAGACTGTCCAGGAGTTGGGGGATGCTTTAGTCCAGGTGTGGGAGGAGATCCCTCAGGAGACCATCCATCACCTCATCAGGAACATGCCCAGGCGTTGTAGGATCATACAGGCGCATGGAGGCCATACACACCACTGAGCCTCATTTTGACTTGTTTTAAGGACATTATATCAAAGTTGGATCAGCCTGTAGTGTTTTTTTCCACTTTAATTTTGAGTGTAACTCCACATCCAGACCTCCATGGGTTGCTAAATTTTATTTCCATTGATAATTTTTGTGTGATTTTGTTATCAGCACATTCAACTATGTAATGAACAAAGTATTTAATAAGAATATTTCATTCATTCAGATCTAGGATGTCTTACTTTTGTGTTCCCTTTATCTTTTTGAGCATTGTATTATAGCCATCAGGTGATCTCCAATTTGTAGTTGGAAGTGATAAAAATAATACATCCTTTACTACTCTACCATCGTCCATGGAGCATTTCTACCAAGCAGCGGTCTTATGCCTTTTATCCTTTTTCATATGGATATTACAGTGTCAGTGTGCTCTCCGCTGCCTTCATATGCACATCCTGGGAATAGTTTAAATATAATCCACTGCAGCCCTTCTTCCCAACCTTGGTAACCATGCTGGCTGGGGAATACTGGGAGATGAAGTCCACATATCTTAAAGTTGCCAAGTTTGAGAAATATTGTACTACAATATCCTCCATTTATGTCGAACATTAGTAATCTTTGGGTTGCTGGAGGGCCTATTTAATATTTTTTTGATGTGTGAAACTTTAGAGCAAGGGTCCCCAAACTTGGCAACTTTAAGACTTGTGGACGTCAACTCCCAGAATTCTCCAGCCAACTGGCTGGAGAATTCTGAGAATTGAAGTCCACAAATCTTAAAGTTGCCAAGTTTGGAAACCTCTGCTTTAGAGTATGTATCTGAAGCACTGTTGGACAGGGGGCTCTGATGGAGTGGACGATGTATTCATGTCATTCGTATCAATGGAACCAGGATTCGGGGGTATTCTACCTCTGGTTTAGAGAATTCTTTAATTTAAAATATTTGCATCCTGCTTTTCTATTTAAGAACAGAGCAGGATTTAAAATGCAATATTCAAAGCAACACTTAAGCCTTTCTTTGAGTTATATTGCTGTTTTTACAGTTTCCAGATCCGATGGTACGTTTAAACAGATCCACAGAAGCCTGATGATGGCAGATGAGATTCTGCTGAAGCGTTGCTACAGCNAGATGAGATTCTGCTGAAGCGTTGCTACAGCTTTAAAAGCACAACTACAATGACATGGGAAAATACCCGAACAAAGCTGAATGCCATACATGTAAGTACCCGCAAAAACTTAAGAATATATATATATATGTGTGTGTGTGTGTTTTCTTAAGTTTACTGGAGCCTTTTAGTGCAGCTTGCTCCGAGTAAATGGACAGCTATCATTAGTTAGGAAGCTGGGTTTCATCTGGGTGCCTGGTTGGGGTGTGTTTGAGCTGGAGGTATCAGGGGGGATCTGTTTGTGCCCAGGTGTTTGCCTGGCTAGTGGTGTGGAGATTTTTTTGTTTGTGAGTGCAGGCTTCCAAATGATTGACAGTCTGGTGGAATCATCTCTTCTATTCATGCTTTCAGGTCTTTTTTCAATCTCTATTGCTTCTCTGATAATTCTGTGGCTGGGATTTTCTATAGTGGCTTGGGTTTTGGTGCCACTGAAGTTGATGCTATGACCTATGGCTTTCATGTGTTGGACTAGTGAGGAAGTGTGTTCCAGCTTTTTTACTGCATTTTTGTGTTCATCCAGGCGGGTAATTATTCTTCTATTGGTCTGTCTAATGTATGTGGCAATGATATTTTCCTGTTCCACCTTCCTCCCCCAAAGTCTGGAAATTCACTCTCATGCATTGGTTAAACAATGCAAGGCAATCTGCAGGAAAATCAGAAAAAGTTAGGATGATTACCTCAACCTGTAGATCAAACTCCCATCCACTTTAAGGTGTGTCCTACGTAAAAATAGGCAGGGCTTTGATAGCATATTGACCCACAAATGCTCTTGCTGAAGTATGTGGAAAACCTACACGTCTCTCCATACAGATGTGAGATTACCTTCCGTTCTGAAACCAAGCCAGTTCCTACTGTACAATTGTCTATCTGGGACCCATCTAGTTCTACCTTATGCGGTGATGCAACTCCAAATCCCTCTAGTCCATCCTCAGAATGCACCGTAGTCTTGCTCTGTGAGTCTCATGTGCTTGATCATGTCTGGAATTGACTGAACCGGGAATAAAAAAAAAAGGATAAGCTGAGAGGAGAAAGAAGAGAAAAGCGCAGGATAGGCCCTGCCACCTGCCCCTGTGCTTTTCTCTTCTTTCTCCTCTGAGCTGATTGGCGCTACAGGCCCCAGCTGGTGGGGGGAAAGCTGCACTTAGCCCCTTAGGTGCACTCGCATTAGGTGCGTGAGCATGCATGCACGATCATCGGACCAGTAGTGGAACATGTAAGATCGCACTGCTACCAAGAGCCAACCTGTCCAGACAGTGTTGAGAATACCATTCTGCCGAGACCAGATGATCAGAGAGCTTCCCATTTATGGTTTCTGAGACCATTTCTGAGACATGGTTTCTGAGACCATTTATGGTTTCTGAGACCATCTGGACATTATCAGTGTCTTTATCTCTTCTCTTCTGTGCAGGGGTGGGATTCTGCAGGTTCGCACCTATTCGCTAGAATTGGTTGTTAACCTTCTTAGCAGTTCGGAGAACCGGTTGTTAGAAGAACATACTCTATGTTTTCATACTCTGCATAAATTTTCATACTCTACATAAATGATCTCTGTGATCATATCAAGAGCAACTGCGTTCTCTTCGCTGATGATGTAAAGCTATTCAACACCACAGAGAATACTGCTACCCTCCAAAAAGACCTCGACTATGTATCAGAATGGTCAAGCAAATGGCAACTTCAAATCTCAACAAATAAATGCTCTGTCCTACATATTGGCAAAAAAAATAAACAAATAAAAGGCTGAATAGTCAAGACCCTGTTGACGATCCAAACTCTGTCAAGGATCTTGGAGTACTCATCTCTAATGACCTAAGTGCTAGAGCCCACTGTAACTACATAGTCAAATAGACATTAAGAGTTGTTCACCTAATCTTACATAGCTTTTTCTCTGGTAATATTACACTAATAACCAGAGCATACAAAACATTTGCTAGACCAATACTCGAATACAACTCATCAATCAGGAACCCACATTATGTATCTGATATTAACATAGTTGAGAAAGTCCAGAATTATTTCACAAGAAGAGTTCTCCAGTCCTCTACTCGTTGCAGAATACCTTATGCCACCAGACTCAAAATTCTAGACCTAGAAAAGCTAGAACTATGCCGCCTTTGGTCCGATCTAAGTATAGTATATAAAATTATACATTGCAATGTCCTACCTGTCAATGAATACTTCAGCTTCAACCATAACAACACAAGAGCAAACAATAGATACAAACTCAAGGTTAATCGCACCAAACTTGATTGCAGGAAATATGACTTCAGCAACTGAGTGGTCAATGTCTGGAATACTCTACCTGACTCCGTGGTTTTTTCCCCAAACCTCAAAAACTTTAACCTTAGACTGTCTACTATTAACCTCACCCCTTTCCTAAGAGGTCTGTAGGAGGCGTGCATAAGCGCACCAACGTGCCTATCTTCCCTGTNAATAAATAAATAAATAAATAAATAAATAAATAAATAAATAAATAAATAAATAAATAAATAAAAATAAAGAAATTACTGGCCTAATCCTGTAAGGAAGGCAGGAAGGAAACATTCTGGTGTTGCCTCTCCATTAACCC
Source organism: Emydocephalus ijimae (assembly GCA_004319985.1). NCBI lineage: Eukaryota > Metazoa > Chordata > Lepidosauria > Squamata > Elapidae > Emydocephalus > Emydocephalus ijimae. Next base: position 1,831 of record BHEV01029080.1, on the reverse strand, counting down.
TTATTACATTCTTGGCAGGACTAGACTTCCTGCCTCAGGAACTTCTCTGGAGTTTTTTTTTTCCTTCCTTTGCTGGTACTTTACTTGTGTGGAGTGATTATTCAAAGTTACAATGGCACTGAAAAAAGTGACATAACCATTTTTCACACTTACGAGTATTGCAGCATCCCCACAGTCACGAGAGGCCAGGCGAGGAGATGTATGCCTTGATGTGAGTGATGTTGAGTTGGCCATGCCCAGCCAGTCACATGAGCACCAAGCCACGCCCACAGAACTGGTTGTTAAAAAAATGGAATCCCATCTCTACTTCTGTGTGGAGATGCAGAGAGGGAATGGGCAGAAAAAACAAATAGCTGTTCTTTTCTCTGAGTGCTTAAACAGAATAAATAACAGAGTAACAGATGTGGAAGGGACCAGCCAGTATGCTCGGAGACCAACTAGATCTCTTTGCTAGTTGTCAGACCAGAAGTGATAGACTGTTATTTCGACCTGGCAATTGCGAGGTGGCCTCCCTCACAGAAAGAGACAGGGAAGTCCAAGTGGAAGATGAATTGGAGATGGGTGGAGAAGGTAAAGTTTTGCAACTTCATGGGATTGAGGAATGGAGGCCTGAAGAATCTGCTGACTCAGCTCTTCTTGTCCTGGGTTTTCTTTGCTTGCATTTCATAGGTCTGCCTGCCTGTGGAGCCTCCAAGAAAAAGTGGCAGTCCTCCTATTCAGCCAGCCCATGTAGGTACAAAGGCTGGGAACTCATCAGTGGATTTGCCATGGCTTAAAAGTCCCAGCTTACAAGTTGGCCTCTGTGAAAAAAAGTTATCTGAGTTTTCATTTGGAAAAATGAAGTTCAGAAATTGTCCCAACCTGAAGCAACGCAAATGCATACAAATGAATGCTTCTATCCCCACTCCACCCTATGCCACGATCTATTCATTCTTGTTTGTTTCCTTCTAGGGTGGAGGCCGACTGACAAGACTCATTCCCAGCAGGTGTCACTGTGGGTTGTGTGAAACAGCTCACACCAAGGCGTGTTGTTCCACCAGGCTATATCATTTGCGTGCATTTTTTAATGACAACTTGCCTGGCTCCAGCCCCTTTCATCTTGGGATTGTAAAGTATGTTACAAGGTCTCATTAAGTCTCACTACACCCCATGTGAGGTAGATGTTAAGTATTATTAATAGCATTGTATACAGAGCAAACCTGAAGCATGAAGCCGTCAAACAACTTGCCTCTAATTACAGAGGAAGTCTGTGACAAAGCCATTACAAGAATCCAAGCAATGGCTCACCACTCCTTTTTAGCTTTTACCATTCCAAAAACTACCGGCACATCAAAGCAACAATCTTGTTATCTTTGGTGATGCATTGTTGTTTGTTTAAGTCACTTCTTTTTCTTCCGTCTAACATAGGGACATGCTACACCAGCTTAGCTTACCATCCAACTTTCTACAGCAGAATTTGGCATCTGATATAAGCCTAGAGCAAGGTTTCTCAACCTTAGCAACTTTAAAATATATGGACTTCAACTCCCACAATTCTCTAGCCAGTCATTCCAGGAACAGAAGTCCATACATCAAGGGTCTTCAATCTTGGCAAGTTTAAGACTTGTGGACTTCAACTCCCAGAATTTCTCCTCCAGTCATGCTAACTCAGGAATTCTGGGAGTTGAAGTCTGCAAGTCTTAAACTTACAAAGTTTGAAGAGCCTTGGTTTAGATGTTCTGCTTGTACGTTGTTCTTTCTAGGGTGCAGTGTGTTGTGTCCGGAAAAGATGCCCAGAGTCGGTGACTTTAATTCAAGCTCCTTTATTGAACATCGCGAACCGAACGGTTTG
>BHEV01029076.1:0-12931 GCA_004319985.1 Emydocephalus ijimae | reverse complement strand
TGGCCCTGCCCCCATCTATTCTCTGCCTCCCGAGTCCCAGCTGATCGGCTGGGTCTTCTTTTGTTGCCCTGCACAGGAGAAGGGAGCTGGAGAACGGAGCTGGAAAGCAGGTTAGTGGGGTGGGGAGAGAATGGAATTTTGCACTAACCTTTCCCCTGGAGTGGGGTGGGAATGGAAATTTTACAGTATCCTTCCCCTGCCATGCCCACCAAGTCACACCCACCAAGCCACGCCCACAGAACCAGTAGTAAAAAAAATTTTGAATCCCACCACTGACTATATATCCTATTTTGTGATGAAGTTTGGTGAGTGCTGTTTTATGAAGGCATTCTAATTGATACTTTTAAAGAAGTGTTTTAAAGGAGGTCACCCTTATTGCTGTTTTGAGTTCCTTTATTTGGCAGAAGGTGATGCAAATTAAGTATTGGCAAACATATATCCACATGCCTCTTTTATCTTTTATCTTCTTTTGCCTTTTCTTGCTTTCAGAGGCTTTTTAAGGGCAGTCAAAGAGTCCATTTGGGAGGTGACTAAAGCATGAATGATTGTGAGCAAAGCCCTGGGTTTAGAAACCAACACAATTGGTGTACAACAAGAAATTATCCAAAGGCCTTCCTAGCCATGGTTGCTATCTTTTCCATGAACAGGAGCTGTGAGTCGATGTCATGGGACAAAGGAATGGCCTTGAGGGACAGAATTCTTACTAAGACAACAGTCAGATAAAAGAAACCTAAATCCAGGGCAAAGCTGTAATCTTAAAAAAGACACTTCAGACAACAGCTCTTGTTGTAAGATATTGATATAAGAAAGAGGAAGCATATTCAGAAGCAAGATTCTATTACGGCATCCTTGAAATAAAAGTAATTTGGGTTGCATGATTTTAATTTTGTGGTATGGTTTACCTTGAATAGTCCAAGATGAGTCCAAGTTACACATCTGGGGTAGTGCAACCACACCCAGAACTAGATATGAAAATCTCCAGAACTGGAAATCCTCTTTTGCACCTCTAGTACTAGCCTATACCTCTGCTTCCTTTATTCTTTCTAAAACTCTTGAGGAAGTTGCCCTTTGACAATTGGGCTTTCATCTGTATCAATCCGGATCTTGAGCAGCTATTAAAGTGAGATGGCATTTTTTAAAATTCTGAATTGGATTCTGGTGGTCATTTGGCGGTCTGAAATGTTTCAATCTTTGCTCATCATGACTGGTTGATTTTTTCCCTTTAATTCTCATTCTTTTGTACAGTTGATTTCAATCTGGGATTTTCTCTTTGTGTTGCATGTTGCTTTGTTATTTACCCTTTATTACCATCTTTTTTGGTGCTATAATTGATATTCAGGGATTTCAGTATTATTGTTATATTAGTTTTTCAGGTTTTTTTCTGGATCTTGATGACAATGCACAGTCACCTGTGACAGAAAATCTTATTAGTATTGAACGTTGTCCCTCTGCGTTAAGACTTTGCACCTAATTATTGATTCTACAGGTAGGATTGCTAATTTCTAGTTAATGAATATTTGTAGGTTCCAGAGGGAATCATTTGTGACAGAAAAGACAGCAGTGTGATTGGTATGTGCTTTGGTTGTCTGATGTCTAGATTATTGTAATAGTCTGCTGGCAGCTTTGTTAAATTCTCTCCCATGATCTTAGTCTAATGTTCCTTGATCAATTCCAGAATTTCCAAATTACAGATAGTCCTCGTCTTACATTCATTTAGTGTCCATTCAAAATTACAATGGGATTGAAAAAAGTGACATGGCTTGTTTTCACATTTATGACCTATGAACATGTGATCAAAATTCAGATACTTAGGAACTGAGTCATACTTATGACACTTGGAGTGTCCTGGGATTACACGATCACCTTATGTGACCTTGACCTTCTGAAAAAGTAAAATCAATAGGGAAGCCAGATTCACTTAACAACCATGTTACAAACTTCAGTGATTCACTTAACAACTGTGGCAAGAAAGGTTGTAAAATGGGGCAAAACTCACTTAATAAATTTTTCATCTAATAACAGAAATTTTTCATCTAATAACAGAAATGTTGGGCTCAGTTGTGATTGTAAGTCAAGGAGTACCTGTATTCTCATATTTTAGAACAACGCAGGGCTCTTCACTTGCTGTGTTCAAGGCACAGAACAGTTTGTTTCACCCTTCTCTATTTAGCTGAAAATTTCAGGTTAGCACTTGCTTAAAATTAACCTCTCTCTGTCTCTGTCTCTGTCTCTGTCTCTCTCTCTGTCTCTCTCTCTCTCTCTCTTACACACACACACACACACACACACACACACGGTCCTATCCTAGGCTATTATTTAAAATGTATATTATAGTTGTATTGGTTGTTTTAGAGTTAACATATATTTGCGAGGTTCTGAGTTAATTTAATTGGCTTGATTTATAATTATTATGCTGTTGGATTTTTTGTTTTATTTTGTGTTATGCCTTCAGAAAGCCATGTTAATTACAACAACCACTATTGTTGGCTTCCATAATCTTGCATTTTCATTGTATATGAATAACATCATTAGCCAAAAGAATTAATTTATTTTGCTTATACAATATGTCTTTGTAAAGTTGTAGCAAAATAGGAGTGGAATGTACAGCGTTGAGACAGACTTGGATTGTGTTTATTCTGAAACATAGTTAATGTTAGCCATGGCTTATTAAATATGCCAAAATGACAGTACCAACTACATCTCTATTATTACTTCAGATATGCATTGATGCCATTTGATGATTACTTGAGCCTCTTCAATACTGCATGTAATTAAATTAGACTACTTTGTTCAAACAACTTTCAGTTAACATTAATTTTCTTGTCATTCATAACTGTTTACCATGAAGCAACATTGCAAAAATATCTTTACTCTGTTGCAACTTAGAAAAATCTTTAACATTTTATGCAGAATAAGAATCAACATAGTAGCACCAGTCTGCTCCATATTCTCCTTTTCACCTTTCTTCCCCCAATGAAGTTAAGCAGTCTTGCATCTAAGAAAGATGGTAGATAAGCTGGACCTGACAGACAGAGATGAATGCTTTTGAGAAGCGTTTTATTTTTTTATATGTTTTAAATTTTTCATTGACAGAATCCCCGTTGTCTGGTATTAAGTCATGACTCATTCTGAAGCATTCGCCGCAGAACTATATATCTGCAATGTTTAGACAGGTTTTAAAATCATGCAAATTGTACCTTTCCTCCTACTGAGAATAAAAAGTCCAAATTTCTGATTTGTGTTTGGAGATGTTAGCCAATGCAGTGCAGTTTATTGTTTATTCCAAGAGTTAAAGCTTCTTATTATTGTTAGCAACTGGAGAATGCAAACAGTGATATTTCTGGTCAACAACAATATCAGATATTTAATGCCAGGTAGAAGGCTTGAAGGATTTCATTGTTAAAATCTTGGCAGTACCAGAGCTGAAAATCTTTCAGCTGTTTCCTATGAATGGTAAGCATCAATATGGATGAGACGCGCTAATCCAATATGGGTGACATGTGGTCACCGAACCAGTTGTTACACCAGTTGAATCCCACCAGTGGCTGGATCCTACCTCTGGTTCTACTGATGGGCTACTGGCTGGGCAAAGAAAAGCAACTAAGATGATTAAAAGCCGAGAGATTAAAACATGTGAAGAACAGTTGCAGGATTTGGGTTTAGTTAGTCTAGAGAAAAGAAGAACTAGGAGGGGATATGATAGCAGTATTCAAGTATTTGAAAGGCTACCACAAAGAGGATTTATTTTCCAAACCACCAGACAACAGGACAAGAAACAATGGATGGAAACTAATCAAGGAGAGAATCAACCTGGAATTAAGAAGAGATTTCCTAACAGAGAGGACAATTAACCAGTGGAACAGGTTGTCTTTAGAAGTTGTGGGTGCTTCATCACTGGAGATTTTTATGAGACAATCCGGCCTACTTCAGATAAGCTATTGGGAGGATAAAATGATGGATAGGGACAAAGAGAAAGAGAACTAACCTGTCTAAAAAGTCAAGATGGTAGCCCTAACTGAAAGTCAAGATGATAGTCCTGATTAAAGCCCTGCTTTCTTAATCACATGATTGTGAACACTGTGTCAGCTTTTTTTTTTTATACACACCCTCTTCCCTGTAGATATTCTTGAAGTTCCTAAAAGATGGGGTTATTTGTGAAAATTGTTCACTTCCTGTCACTTGTTAAGATGAGTGACTATACAAGTTGAATAAGTGAAATAATAAAGTAATCAATTATGCACAACAATTCATGCTGGTGGCATTAAAAGCTGCTTCTGAGTAATTTCATTTTAATATTTATTTGAGGATTAAACTGTCTGAACTGAAAGTGAAGGAATTGGATTATTATTCCTTTTCTTTTTTCATTCTCCTGACAGGTCTATTTTGAGGAATGGCAAAGAGGACAGGTTTTAATTCCCTTTGTTTTAAAGAAGATGTCTTGTTCCAAAATACTCATTCTTACTAAAACGAAAGTCTACTTATTTCAATCCCTTATTCCCATAACTGTGATAATCCTTCTACTACTAAAGATTAAATTGCCTGCATTCAGGTAAAGTATCAAGCTTAATCAGCCCTGTCCTTGGCTGCACTCCAGGCTGAAGTTACATTTTGCCAACATTTAGCTACCTTAGGTTTGGCTGACTTTGTTGTTGGCTGGCGTTTTAGTATTTTCAGCCACATTTCTCTCACATAATTGCAAGACTCTCCTTCCACAGTTTTGAAGTAGTCTTAAAAATGACTGAATTTCACATAAAGAGGGTAGAGATTAAGAAATATTTGCAGAGCACATCTAAAGGAGAAAGAGGTTGATGGTTTTGGATGTCAGCTTTAAAATAATAAGATGAACTGCAAAAGTACCAAAAAGGGGAATCATTTTAAAGAAGTAAGTGCTGCTTTTGCCTCTATTAATAGAGAAACATGGAAGAATTAAACAAGCAAAGCTTTTCCAAGCGCTATTAAGAAAAGGTTCCTGATTAATTTCTGTGTTTTGCTGTTGGTGAACATTCTGTAGCAAGGCATAAAGCAACTAACAAACATTTCAATGTTTCTGCCTTTTCATCTAATCGAAATGCTTTGAATTTGGGTTAACTTCTGTAGAAATGCTCCAACTGCCTGGTGAAATTTCTAACTCAGAGTCATAAATTTTCTTTATTTCTTTCAATATCATTTTTTTCCAATGGACCCATTCTTCAGAAGGCAAGACCGCCTCCTTCTAACTCTCTTCAATCTTGTTCTGAAACAATTCCCATCACAATCATCTGTTCCTTATAGTATATGCAGCTGGGGAATAAGACACAAAGCTCCTCTTTTTTTTTAATGTCACAGCAAACATTACGATTCAGCATATGCCACTCTGTTGGTGAATATGTGCTCTTCAGAGGCCAATAATTGTCTAGCTGTCTGTATCATTTTGTCACATCTTGCACTGTGGTTAAAAGGATTGACATCCTGAATTTAGATAGGCAACATGCCTAACAGTAGAAAAAGTTTCCCTTGTTTGTCTCATTTTACCTGGTCTGATTTTTTTCTTTTGTTTCTCTTGCCTTAATAAGTTCACCACTCAATACATTATCGGCTTGCTTAACTAACATGGGTCAAATGTTGGCACTGTTATTAGTAGACAATTGAGCACTTTGTCTAGGTGACATACCAGTTAGGGGTTCTTTGAAAATGAGGAAGACCTTTATCAGAAATAGGTTCTAGAAATGCCCCTTGATGGCAGCTGCTGGATAAAATGAGAAGGAAGGTGTTATGGCATTCATCTCTTGCTGTGAACTTCTCATGAAATGGAACCAAAATGCAAGGCAATTGAGATTAAATAGGAAATTGAACCTATGAAACTGATCAAATTATGGGCCATATAGACTAATCAAGGCATTTAGAGCCAGATTTACTTGCTTCGGAAGTTGATATAACTCTATCTTCTATAGGTAGAAAAACTAATAAAGAAAATATATAGCTACTTATTTAGCATCAAGATGGAAGATGAGCAAATAAAGGAGACAATGATATCACGGGCAAAAATGTTTGGTTATATGATAGGGCTAGATAAATATCAAAAACTGTGGGATAGACATTATAAAATAAAACTGTCAACTGCATATAAAGAAAATCTTTGTAAAATGTTTTATAGATGGCATTTTCCACCCTCAAGGTTGGCAAAGACATTTAAGGATATATCTGCTAAATGTTGGAAATGCCATCAGATACCTGGTTCATATTATCATATATGGTAGACAGTCCCAAAAGCAAAAAAGTGTTGGACAAAAATACATATATGATTGGAAAAAATGGTAAAGCAACATATTGATTTAAAACCAAAAATATTTTTGTTGGGCATTTTACCGGATAAGTCTAACAAAGGGAATACATATTTGATTTTACATGTATTGACTGCAGCCAGAATTGTATTTGCACAACAATGGAAAAGTGAAGAGATCCCTGCACATGAAAATGTGATTTAAAGGATACTAGAATGTGCAGAAATTGATGGATTAACACTTAAATTTGGGAAAAGAAAGAATCTGAATACTGTTTAACTTGGGATTTATTTTATCAATGGTTAGCTGCCAAAAATAGAAGTTAGAAACATGGAAATATAAGAAAAAGGACCAATGAAAAAAGGCAGGTTTGTTAAAATGCACAAGCAAACATTATTATTATAATTATTATAATTAATATAATTATTATTATTATTATTATTATTATTATTATTATTGTTATTATTATTGAATTAATATTGATGTAATGAACATTGTTGTAAATATTTTGATGATTATTTTCTAAAACTATTTGTAGCTAGACAACAAACTATTGAAGCAAAAATAGAATTTTATATATTATAAAATAAAAAAAAAACTTTATGCAAAAAAAAAAAGGTTCCGAGGGCAACTTACCCTAGGATAGATCAATGGTACAATATAAAACACATTTAAAAATAGAACATTAAAATATAACATAATAGATGTCAAATGTAAAAACAGTTACTAACCAAGATAAAATGTGACTTGTACTGAAATCAAATCCCATACAAATCCTGTATAAAATATCATCATTTGGGTTGCCAAAACCAAATACTATTTTCTAAAGTTCCTCTTTAAGTATTATTTAGTGTAGTATTGTACATATGAATTGGAATTGCCAAGGACATATTGAAGAATTTTGACACTGCTATCCCAACACTCTGGTGCTCATATGAAATCTATTCATAAGCAATGAAGTTATTTTAAATATCCAAAACAGCCCTTTGATTTCAACGCAAGATGTTTTATTGCAAGTAGGTCAAAAAGGAAATGGTATGCTGCAGAACAAGCATGATATCTAGCATCGCTCTTCCTTCCCAGCAGCAAATGTCCAATAACAATACACAGCTAATCATTTGATTCCCTTTGATGATTCTTAACCTTAGCTCTTTCAAGTGGTTCCCTTCACTCTCCAAGAAATTTATAAATGAACTGATAGTTATGTAACTGAAACAGCACAATGCCTATTCCCAGTAAACAGTGTTGCAGCTGTATCTTGTCTTCCTGTAGAAGCAGGATTCCGATTAAGCTTTGGCACATGTTCCAGTGATTTATTTTTAATGTGACTTTAAAACCAATAACTACAAAATCTTGGAGTTCAAGTATAACATCATATCTTATAAGACCATTCTATATTATCCTCTACATATTCTTATCAATATCTGCTCTTCCACTGAATTCCAGGAAGGTAGAATTTAAGATTAGAAGATTCTGTGCCACATGAGGTACTCATAGTCTCATTTGCTATTCGTTTTGTATGTCAGGGATCAGGTACCCATATTCTGCTTTAATCTCTCAGATTATTGTTGGGCTTGGAAAGAATGTATCTAGGTGAACATGACAGAATGCATTGTTCCCAGTCTCTTAGTTGAGAACCCCCTGATGCATTTTATCCTGCATATGTACAATGTGGGAATGTGCAAAAGAATGATAAATCTGACGTTTCTAGATGTTCCATGCCTAGACTGAAACATTTAGGGTTGTGTTTTTTTTTACATCTGGATATGGGCAGAAAGCTCAAATTTGTTTGCCTAGATCTGAATCTGAAAACACACAAAATTTAGGTGGGAAAAAAGGAATGTCACTAGAATATAGAGAGAAGATTACGTGAAGGGAGCAAAAATTAGGAGAGTTGCAGGTGACCTGGGTGGAATATATGGGGTAGTGATGGGTCATAGAGTGAAGGAAAATAAAGGTGCAGCAATAGCTGAGGAGGAGGAAGGGGGAGGATTCAATCCTAAACAGCAAAAGTCGATACTCTGGAAAACAAAGGAATAAGTAGTCAATGGAGATGACAGCAGGCATCGTTCGTGTGGCTCGCTTTGAAGATTACTTTCTCCAAAATTTGGGACAGGAGGTAAATTTCCAGACTTTTTTCTGTCATGCGAACAGAGCTTGTTTCTCCCTATTTTATTGTGTGTGTGCATGTGTGTGTGTGTGTGTGTGCATGCATGCTCAATTAGTCCCCCCCCCCTTGCTTTACCTCCATGCACCTTTTTCTCTACTACAGCTGCTCTTTCTTTTTCCTGTTTTTCTTGTCCTTTTTTCCCCCCACTGTTTCTGCTGGAAGATGTGTGTGTTTGTGTGTATGCTGCTCATGCTATTGTGTTATTTCTATAACTTGAATAACAATTAATTTTATAAAGAGGATCATTTGTTTTATTTCTTTATTCCATTTATATAGCCACCCCTCTCATATATGTGATTCTGAGTGGCTTACAATATTAAAAATACAAAAAATAATCCAAAAAACTAACTTACCCATCCCTACAAAGTTAACCACAAAATCACTGGAATCATAAAACCATTAAAAACCATACAATCAGTGGGAGAGCATGGTCAATTTTGTAACACTATAACCACTTTGTAGGCTCCATGCTACCACCAGTTCAACACATCAGATAGCAAAGCCACATCTTCAGGCTTTTTCAGAAGGCCACAAAGGTCAGAGCTAATCTGACCTGGGATGGGACAATGTTCCAAAGGGTGGGTCCTGGAGCAGAAAATATCTCCTCTTAGGTCCCTTCTTTCATGGATGAGATCTACAGCACAACCCCTTCTGTCAGACCTTAAGGGATAAGTCGATGGGAAGAGGGAGTCCCTCAAATGATCCAGCCCCAACCCCATGTTTGGACTGCAGTTTGAACTGAACCTGGAAGCAAATTTGCGATTTCATGCTGGACTAAAGATGGTAAAGTCCCAGATCCTGATGCCCCTCAAACTCAAAGTCATTCAGTCTTGCCGGGGTTGTTAGGAATTCAAGCACTAAGAAAGTACAGGTGAAACTCAAAAAATTAGAATAGGAGGGAAAGCCTCAAAAGGTAATTGCAAAAGAAGTTGGATGTTCCCAAAGTGCTATATCAAAGCGCATTAATAGAAAGTTATGTGGAAGGGAAAAGTGTGGAAGAAAAAGGTGCACATACAGCAGGAATGACCGCAGCCTGGGGAGGATGGTCAGGAAAAGGCCATTCAAATGTGTTGAGGACTTTCACAAGGAGTGGACTGAGGCTGGAGTCAATGCATCAAGAGCCACCACACACAGACGGATCCTGGACATGGGTTTCAAATGTCATATTCCTCTTGTCAAGCCGCTCCTGAGCAACAAACAACATCAGAAGCGTCTTACCTGGGCTAAAGAAAAATAAAACTGGTCTGTTGCTCAGTGGTCCAAAATCCTCTTTTCTTATGAGAGTAACTTTTGCATCTCATTTTGAAACTAAGGACCCAGAGTCTGGAGGAAGAATGGAGAGGCACGCACTGCAAGATGCTTGAAGTCCAGTGTGAAGTTTCCACAGTCTGTGTTGATTTGAGGAGCCATGTCATATGCTAGTGTTGGGCCACTGAGCTTCATTAAGTCCAGGGTCAATGCAGCTGTCTACCAGGAGATTTCGGAGCACTTCATGCTTCCTTCCACAGAGGAGCTTTATGGGTATGCTTACTTCATTTTCCAGCAGGACTTGGCACCTGCCCACACTGCCAAAAGTACCAAAACCTGGCTTAATGACCGTGGGATTACTGTGCTTGATTGGCCAGCAAACTCACCTGACCTGAACCCCATAGAGAATCTATGGGGCATTGCCAAGAGAAAGATGAGAGACATGAGACCTAACAATGCAGAAGAGATGAAGGTCGCTATTTAAGCATCCTAGTCTTCCATAACACCTCAGCAGTGTCACAGGCTGATAGCTTCCATGCCACGCTGCATTGAGGCAGTAATTGCTACAAAAGGGGCCCAAACCAAGTACTGAGTACATATGCATGTTTATACTTTGGAAGAGGTCTTATATTGTTCTGTGTACAATCCTTGTTTTATTGATTTCGTGTAATATTCTAATTTTCTAAGATTGTGGATTTGGGGTTTTCATGATCTGTAAGTCATAATCATCAGAATTATGACAAATCAAGGCTTGAACTATCTTGCTTTTCATGTAATGAGTCTATCCCATATATTAGTTTCATCTTTTAAGTTGCATTACTGAAATAAATGAACTTTTGCACGATATTCTAATTTTTCAATTTTCACCTGTACATTAATCATGTTGCTTACCTCACCAGAGGTAAAGATACACAGTTGGGTATCATCAACATACTGATGATCTTTCATCCCATGGCTATAGATAACCTTACCTGGTGGTTTCATGTAGGTGTTAAACAGGACTGGAGACAATACCAAACCCTGTAGGGGCTGAATGCAAGAACTCTCCCAATTAATGCTGACTGGAACCAGTCACAGAGAGAAAAGAGGTATAATGGTATCAAAAGCTGCTGAGAGGTCAAGTAGAACAAAAATGGATGCATTATTCTGTTCTACCAGAGATCATTACAAAGCAAATTAATTCTGCTTCAGTGTCATACCGAAGCCTGGTATCTGACTGAAGAGGGTTCAGATAATCTGCTTCATCCAGGGTTCTCTGAAGCTGCTATATAATTGCCTTTGGCTCAGTACAGTTGGGTCCAGCAAAGGCTTTTGGAAGAATGGATGGATCTTTAAGGAACAGAGGAGTCACTCCCTCTCTTGAAGAAAAAAGTATTGCCATTAAAACCTAATTATATTTTACCTCCTAGGAAGCATTTGCCAATGAGGAGGGGCATGGATCTAATGAACAGGTGGCTGAACTCACAGCTTATGGAGTGTATCAGGTTCCTCAGGTCTGAACTCCTCCCAGGTAACATGGCAGGAGTTCACTTGAGGCATCTTCACCTGTACCAAGCCTGGGAAACTCTGGTGCCATTCAGAAATGGACTCAAGAAGTTCAGGCAGGGAAATTGCTACACAGCAACAATAACAAGAGTCTCAACAGATTCATAAATCCTAACTTAAGGAACAGGATCTCACATCAAATGACTTGTAGTGCAGCCCCTGGAACCATTAGGAACTCTAAATGACAATTGTCACTTCTCTTGGACCCTGATGCTGAAACCTGGCTGAGCCCATTTCCAAAAGAGGAAACACACACACACACCATTTCTGGGTCCATTCAGGTCTCAGTAATACAAGCCAGTAATACAAGTCATCCTTAAGGATAAGATTGTCATTCCTAAATTTCAAGCAAATTGTCCCAAATGTAGTACATTCCTAGTATGTGTTCGATCGCGGGAAAAAGAGATCAGTGTGACAGTTCAGCTCTTTATTTAGTGTATAGTTCTGTGCTGGACCTTGGAGCCGTGGCAACTCTTCTTATAGGGATCGCTTGCGGCTTGTAACCAATGACGGCTCTTTGAATCTCCCGCGATTGGCCTGACCAATCGCGGGTGATCCCTAGCAGACCAATCACGGTGGCCTTTCCAACCAATCACTGTCCAGTCTCTCTGGGCCAATAGGAAAAGGGTATTCCAAGTATGTTAATATGGAACACCCCTCCCCTCTTGGTTCAGTCCAACCTACATAATGTAGTCCCGTAAGTAGGCGGGACTTTTCGTGTGCCTACTTGACCTGCGCAGCTCAGTTGTGTTGTTGCCTTCGGCTGGTTCGGACGGGATTGCTGTTTCTCCCATCCTCCTCGGTGGAACCTCCTGGAAGGGTGAGTCTGCCCGGCCGCGGCCACCCAGTCTACCCAGGTCAGCCTCAGCTCTGCCGCTCCTGCCTGGTCTTTCTGGGTCGGTTGAGTTGGCTTGGCTGTCCCTTCCACGAGAGGCTTCGTGTTGGTGTTCCGCTGCCGGTCCCCTTCTGCCGAACTCGTGTGCCGGTAAGTAGTGTTGGTTTATTTTCTGGCCGACTGGTGTTGGGTGGGGGTGTTTGGTTTGTTGTTGTGTTGCTGTGGGGGGGGTTCCCTTCCCCTTTGTTTAATGTTTGGTGGTTCCCCCCTCTGGTTTTTTTATTTTCGTCTATTTGGTGTGGTGTGCCGTTGGTGTTTCTGTCAGGTGCTCTCGACCTCAGCTGGTCTATGGGCCTTTTCCAGGTTCTCCCATCCTCTGTTTCCAGCCGGTATGACCGGGACCCCGTTACTTGGGTTATTTTGACTCGTATCCAGAGTGGGTCCCCTGTAAGGTTTTTGGCGTATACTAAATCCCCTGGTGTAAATGTGCGATGTCTGCTGGAAGAGTCTGAGGGTTTTTCGGGATTGTATGTTGGGTGCTGTTATGTCCCTACTTGAAATCCCCGTGTTTTGATTGGCTAAAACACGGGGATTTCTCATTGGCCAAGCAGACCACACCGATTGGCTGGTTTGCAGTCTTCCGNGTTCTTTTGCGGACTTGACACTGGCGACGAAGGTGGGATGACAAGCCCAAACCCAACTCCAAGCCCAGCAAGGGCAAACTTCGGCGTTGAGATGGCGAAAATTGCACCGCCCACCCCGTTCAACCCCGCCACTGAAGACTGGGATTCTTTTTCGGACCGTTTCCGCATGTACTTAGAGTGTACCGGAATGAAGGACGCACCCAGCCCGCTCAAACGTGCCGTCTTCCTC
>BHEV01029074.1:1440-12483 GCA_004319985.1 Emydocephalus ijimae | reverse complement strand
TTTGCGCCTCTGCAGTTTCCTCGTCGACCGGCAGTTGCTGGTATGCTTGGGCCAGGTCGAGTTTCGCAAAAACTTTGCCCCTTCCCAGTGAGTGTAGGAGATGCTGCACTACTGGGATGGGGTAAGCGCTTTGCTGCAAGGAGCCATTTAGGGTGGCCTTATAAAGTCCCCGCAGATTCTCACTGACCCATCAGGCTTAATTGGGGTGACTATGGGGGTCTCCCACCGGGCGTGGTCTCTGGGTTGTAATACCCCTTGCTTGACGAGCTTGTCAATTTGCTCGTCTATCTTTGGTTTGAGTGCGAACGGTACCCGCCTTGGTTTTAGGCGTTTTGGGGGAACGTTTGGGTCTAGGCTGAAGGATATAGGGGGCCCTCGGTACTTGCCGAGGGTGCCGTCGAACACTTCCTGGAAGTCCCGGGCCAGTTGCTGCTCCCAGTCGGCTTTGGCGATGTGGCCGATGCCCGTGACTGCGATGCCTAGCGGTGCGAACCATTGAAGTTCCAGCAANGTTTTCTAGTTGCCTTCTCTGGATGGTAGGCACCAAGCGTTTAATTTCTTGCCAGGCGACCATTGAGAGGTAGGACCCGGAGTCCACCTCCATTTTACAGGGTTTGCCTTCGATGCCTACCTCCACGTAGACCTTTCTGGTGTCTGTGGTTGTGGTGTGGCCGATGGTGACCGTCTGATGTGTCTCTTCTCTCTGCCTGGTCTCGCCACCTCGTTGGGCTTGTCCGTTTCGCTCCCAGCGGTTGTCTGTTGGCCGGTCTCTGGTCCTGGGGGGTGTGCTCTCTCATCTCCGCTCGCTCGGGTCCCATCGTCTGGGGCTGTGGGTCTTCTTGAGGCGGCAGACACGTGCGATGTGGCCCTTTTTGTCGCAGTGCCGGCAAATGGAGTCGAAGAACTGGCATTCGGATCTGGGGTGGTCACCTCCGCAACCGGCACACGCGGTCCTCGACTTACGACTCTGCCGGCTGCGCTGGTCGCGGCCTGCCTGGAGACAGTGGATGTCTTCCTCCTCATCTGACGTGCCCGAGGTGGAGTGGAGTTCGCCCTGGTGGGTGGTAGTTGCAGGTTGGGCTTCGGTCGACCTTGCAGGGTTGTTGTTTTCGGTGCGGTCCCCGGCGTTCGTTCTTCGCATGCGGTCTGCTGATTGTTGGGTTGCTTTGGTGGCCGCGGCTTCGGAGATGGCGTCGGCGAGAGCGATGTTGTCCTTAGCCATCAACCGACTTTGGAGAATGGGGTCCCAAAGGCCGAGCACAATTCGGTCCTGAAGGGCCTCGTTCATGTTGGAGAACTCGCATAGTCCTCCCAGGCGCCCCAGCTCTGCAACGAAATCACTGAAACTCTCGTCCAACCGCTGGTCCCGCCGATAAAATTCGTGTCGTCGGATGAGGATGGGCACAGCTGGAGCGTAGTGTTTCCGGAGCAATGGTTTGAGGTCCACCCAATTCATTGTGGTAACGTCGGCGGGCTTGGCTAGCGCTTTTGCCATCTTAAACACTGCGGGCCCGCAGTGTGTTCGGAAGATGGATCGTTTCTTCGGTCCCGTGGCATCCTTCAGATCGTTGCATTCGAGGAACATGTGGAATCTGTCCGTGTAAGATTCCCAGTCCTTGGTAGCGGGGTTGAAGGGCATTCGAGGAACATGTGGAATCTGTCCGTGTAAGATTCCCAGTCCTTGGTAGCGGGGTTGAAGGTGGCACGATGCTGGCCATCTCGTCGGTTGGCTGGCTTCCGTTGGACACGTGCTTTGGTTCAGGAAAGGGATCCCACCCTCGTCGCCAGTGTTAAGTCCGTGGGGAAGGAAGCCAGGAGTCGATGACTTAGTATCAAGCTCTATTATTTCGTCAGGAACCGAACTGAGGCTACGGGAAAACTTTGCGGCTTTTTATTTCCAAGCCGCGACGGCCGCGGCCAATGGCACTGCTTTGAATCTCCCGCGATTCGAATTGACCAATCGCGGGAGATTCTCAGCGAGGCAATCAGCGCGGCTCGCCTAGCCAATCCGATCGCCCCGCGCTTTGGCCAATCAAAGCGCGGGGATCTCAAGAATTCAAATGAGGGGATAGAACAGTTTTGACTCATGGTTAATCTATCCAAAATGTAAGGTAGGTCTGCTTCGCACATTAACCTGGACATCACTGTATTTCATATTCCATCATACAATCCAACTATGATAAATGATCTTCCTCTGGAATTATACCTGTTTTGTCAGAGGATTGTGATTGTCTCACTCATTCAAGGGATGGTCTAAAGATCCTGACATGATTCTTTTCCCAGGTTAAAGGGATATAAGAGCATAAACCTTTCAAGGATGAAGTTGATTTCCTCCCAGGTGACCATTAACTTACCAGTTCTTTTGTGTCATTGATGATCACAAGCTTTGATTTCCATTCTTCGCAATCAAATTGACTGATCAGCCATGTAGCTTTCTCTTCAGAAAATAAGTAATCATGCTCTCTGAATCGTTCCCACCTTGGTTGCTTCAGAGGAATTCTGGCTATAGCAAAGGATGCAAGGAATAAATGATTTTGAAAGTGATAATCATAGTTGCAGCTTCAGGGGTTCCAGAAAGATCAAGCATATAAAATCTAAGTAGGGCAATCTTTGTCCCATCCAAAATTTATCAATGGAATTTGATTATTTTCTGGTATCAACACAAGCATTTTTGTCTTATTTACAAGGTATATTACTATTTCTTGAGAAGGTCTTTTTTATAGTGACTGTGAGTCTGTTTTTCTGTTGCACATTGAAGGAAGATGCTGCTCTAATTGCTGAATTCTCAGTCTGGCTCTCCATTATTCAGTAGCTTCCCTGTTACTTCTGCTTCTTGATTTGATTCTTCCTTTCCTCCAGCATGACATTCAGTGAATGCAAAAAGAGACATGAACTGTACCCATTGGCCTTCCTTCCAATTAAATATGTATCCTGCAGAGTAAGAGGTTGTTTTAACTTCAGGTAGAGCTAATGCAACCAGAGCTTAGGTGCCAAAATCTACATGATCACAAGATAACAGAAAAATGTTTTCTGCAACATTTTTCTTGTTAATTGATAGCTATTCAGATTTTTGTAGCACAAGAGGCTTGTTCAGATCCCCACTGAAATATCTGGAACCCAGAACTGTCAAAGTGTTCAGGTTTAGTTTCTACTGAAATGTCACTAACCCAAAACAGGTCAATAGAATTTCCAGAATTGAATGTTTTTGTGCAGGTTTTATCACATTGTGGCTTTAGTGCAGTTGGCTTAGTCTGAATTCAGACACCTGCCTTTTAGGACATAATCTCAGGGCTAAAGTCGCAATTAAAAATATTGAACAGAGCCACAACTGTACTGTAACTAAAACAGCATTTCCTTTTCTTTAGTTTACTGTAATATTGTAAGGAACACTACAAAACCTTGACTATGCATTAATGAATATCAACAATGTATTCATTTTCAGAACAATTGGCTATTCACTGTTTGCCTAATGAGAGGATCATATTCCTTGCAGGAAATTCCATGGGAATCAAACTTACAGATAACTTTATAAATCTTTTAAGTGATGATTTTGTATACTTGAAAACAAAACGTCATGACTTGTGTTGTTTAAAGATCTGCTCAAGGTCTGTTCTCGTGTAAGGTGTAAGTGTTACAAACATAGGAGTTTTTGCATAAAGAGATGGGAACTGCACAATCCTGATCTCAGAGTTTCTAGTGTTTTATCAGGTTCCCTCTGTAGACAACACCTACATGGTATCAGTAATGCAAGACGTACTACTACATATCTTGGAGAAATAATCTTTCCTCTTAGATATGGGCTACCATATTTCAATGAGACAGCTCATTAGAAATGCTAATAATGAAGCTAAACTTAAAAGATTTTGGACACATAATGTAGAAAAAAAATAGAAGACAATTGTTGTCAGAAGACAAAGTGGCTAAATCCTATCATTGATGATACAAACCAGAGAATACAAGAACTTAGCAGACCAGTGGCTGGCAGAAAATCTTGGACATAATGGCTTGGAAATGACTGAGTAAATGAATAATCATTCATATACATGACCAATATAGAGCTCTCTCTCTCTTTCTCTCTCTTTCTCTCTCTCTCTCTCTCTCTCTCTCTGTGTGTCTTCCCTAGATTTTTTGGAGCCCATATATTGCATGGCAATCCTATCTGGGTCAGTGTCCAAAAGATGCTTTTCAAAAGGCAACTGGACTTTCTTGGGGGTTTTTTCCCCTTGAAAACATTTAGCTTCTCATATAAGAAGCTTTTTCAGTTCTCAAGAAGTGAAGAAGCTTCTTGCATGAGAAGTGAAACGTTTTCAAGAAAAAAAAACCCCAAGAAATTCCAGTTGCCTTTTGAAAAGCAACATTGGGACAATCATGACCTGGATGATGGAGAAACTCCAGAGACATATCTGAGTCAGTATGAAAAACGCCACTGAAAAACATTGAGTAATAATAAAATGTAGCTAATATTAAGTCTCATGTATTTATTGCCCAGAGGGAACTTTTTGTCCTGAGATACAGATATGATAATGTAATAAAAATGTGACTGGAAATAAAACTGATTGGGGATTTTTAATATCTCACACAAGATGATTTCAGTTAATTGTCTTCTCCACTCTGTTATAAAAGAAACTTCTCAATTTATTTTGTGTAACCTAGTGGACAATCAGAAACATGAGCTATTTTCCTCTATTCAAAGTTTCACTAGCGGAGTTACCACTTTCTCCATTCCCTTTCCAATTATCAGGTATGGAGAGAAAAATAATCATTTCACTTTCTACCTGTAGTAGGACGCAAGGGAGAGAGGGAAGGAATCTGCTCAGGAGAAGGGAGCCACACTAGGAAACAAAAAAATAGCATCCGTCATTTACATCCTAAATGTAAATTGAATTCACATTATCAATATTCAGTGGTAGCCAAAATTTAAAAAAAAGGAATTCTAAGTCATGTATGCATCCTTCCTCAGCAAAACTAGTCTTCTTTTGACAAAACTAGTCTTCTTAATTTATTTTGTATTATCATTATGATACCAAGAAAAAAGAAGCAAAAAAGGAGGGAGGGGAAACAATGTAAGCAATATAATATAGGCAGATGACTACCAGATCTCAACTAACTTGACAAATCTAAAATATCATAACGCTAATATACTGTAAAACACCATTAACAATTTAGAGTATTCTAAGACATTTCATAGTTGAACATACAGTATTCTGTTGAACGGTAAAATTATTTGGTTGGTACAATTGAAATCAGTAAGAGGAAACAGAAAACCTGTATATATTACATTAAAATAATGTACAGTAAATAACATGTAGGTCAGAGGTGGCATTCAGTAGGTTCTGACCAGTTCTGGAGAACTGGTAGCGGAAATTTTGAGTAGTTTGGAGAACCTGCAAATACCACTTCTAACTGGAGATTTTACAGTATCCTTCCCCTGCCACTCCCACCAAGCCACACCCACAGAACTGGTCGTAAAAAAAATTGAATCCCACCACTGATATAAGTTATATATTCAATTATACAGACTGGAACCCACATTTGTAATGTGGTATGATTGCATGTATAGAATTGTAATCCAGAAATGGTTTTCAAGTAGATTGAAGTGTATATCAAATCTACAGTATTTTTTTGTTATGAATTTGCAATTAATTAATTTCCAGTATTGTTGAGGTTTACAACATTATCACCTCTTATGTATCCAAATTGTTTGTTGCATTTCTAACATTTTGAGAGTTATTTTTACTGAAATTTCCATGATTTCAGTAGAAATCACTTTCTGATTTTCTAATTCCTAGGCAAAAGCTTTTCCCAGGAGGCAACCAACCAGAATTCTGTGCCAGAATTGGGTTTTGTGGCTGTCTATTTGGTGTTGTCACTGGGCAGTGTAACTCGTCTTCCTGACTTTATAAGAACCGACTATTCCCCTCTAGATGCTGTAGACGCAGTTCATGAACAATAAAGCAGAAGACCATCTATGACACGCAATGTGTTGCACTTTATATTTTAGGCCCATTCCCTGTGATCATGGAGTCACAGCTGAGGTTTTTAATACAGCCCCATGCTCTCTATAAAGAGTTCAAGGCCATATTCCCTTCACCTATGTAAAGTCACATCTAGCATCTTAGCATGAAGCAGGATCTACATATTCCTCAGTGTGCATGACAGGAAGAGATGAGACTTTTCATAACAGACACCTCTCATTTCTCAGCCAATCCCCTTAATGCACAGTGAGGCAAAGTATAATAAGCACACACTGTACCTCAATTGGATCAACACTTCAGTGTTGAGGTGGACGTAAAGGTCAGGACCTGCTGCTTGTAGAATTTTGATACTTCCTCCATGCATTAAGTGATACAAGGAGGGCACCATCCTTCCGCTGGTTGAAGATGATGTGTAAGAGCATCTGGAACTCAGGGGCAATTAAATGGAAAGAGTTGCTGGAATTCATGCTGTATGGCTGGTCATCTAAAGCAGAGCTGTCAAACTCATGGCCCGTGGGTTGCATGCATCATATGGTGGACATGCCCCGCCTGGTTTAGTGAGGGGGGAAGGTCCAGACATGTCACATGACGCTGCCGTGACAATGCGAGTTTGACACTCCTGATCTAAAGCCATCAGCTGAAAACAGCACATGTCAAACATCTTTTGAGCCAACTTACTACTCATCGAATCACAACTGGTTCCACTACTGAATAAGCAGCTGAGAAGCACTTTGCCTCTGGTTATGAGTACAGGTTGGCTGGTGCTGCAAAATGCTGGAGACACCTGGATGAGGTTTACTTAATTCTACTTAATCCCTTTCCGTTCAATGGGGAAAATTATCTTATGTTGAAAACTCCTCTTCTTTGATGGAGAAAAGGGAGTTCCAACTTCAAGAAATTTCCCCACTGAATGCCAAATAATAAGTTTTTTTTTCTCAACAGAAATCAAAGTACATTTAACCCTCATCCAGTTATTTTCAAGTCTCAGAAATCTCTGGATTTTTTATGTAGAGTTACCTGAAGAATTTTCTGTAGAGGTAGAAATGATGTTCCCCTTGGGAAAGATCTGTGGAACTAAAAAGAAGAATATTTTTAAATAACAGCTAATAAAAAATTTCTCAATACTTCTGCTAAAATAAAGTAGGGAGTAAAAACAATTGTTTTGTCATTGTTATTCATTGTCAGTTGAGGGAGCTGAATCAGGTTCAAAGGAAAGATAAAAGTCAAGCCCTTAGTTTAAATCTCAACTTTTCCCTAGGGAAAATTCTGTCTCTCCATATCAGTCTATCTATTAATTTGCCTCTTGTTTTCAATGGTATAATAAAGTATACTATAAAAGAGCACTATGTGGAATGACAGCCACATATAAAATACTTCTTTGAAAAACCAAAAACAATAACAGATGCAAAACAATAAGGGTTATTTATATCTTTACGTATTGAGGCATAGTAAAACATGGAAACTCAAAACATTTCAATAATAATAATTGAATTAACCTTATATGCTACCCAACTCTCACGACAATCAAAGATTCTATAATAAAATCAATAAGCATAAAAAATAAAGTTAAAAGAAGATATAATGTATGTACTGTACATTATGGCTTTATGTGTGTGTGTGTGTGTGTGTTTGTTTGTATGTATGAATGAATGTATACACACACACACTGCAATATATATATCCATATTTCAAAACCCCAAAGCCCTTACAGTGTATATGCAAGACAGGAAGAATTGAGAAAAGAGACAATGACATGATTATCAAAAACTAAACAAAAACAACCACTTAAAATTTGCCCAATACTCACAAAAAACAAAAAATAGAGATGTCCCTGTGAGCTTGACTAGTAAAAGGATGATTCCAGGAGCTACTTGCTGCCAATTCATTCTGGTTAATCTGAAAGAATGCAATAATAATGACACCCCATGTTTTTGCAGGAAAATTTTCCACAGTTAGAATTTATCAATCAATAGACATGACAAATTGAATGACAAATAAAAAGATGTATTCCCCCCACCCCCATTTTTGTATGTTGTTTTAGAATTGGTGGTTTTATTGCTGGCTGACTGCTTTATTAAAGATTTATTTATTTTTGCATACCTCTCAGAGTGTCATTGTGAGATCATGCAAGAAAAAGAGAGATTAATTTATACTTCTTTTGAAATAGTTTTTGCCAATGTTGAAGTTTCCACATATGTAAAATCCAACACATCCAGACAATCCTAGGTTCAGAGACTCAATTCATGTATAAAAGTGGATTAGAGACCACAATATTAAAGAGGCAGCATCTCTTTTACAATGTATGGACAATCTATCTATGTTATTAAAAAAAATCCAGAATTGCTGAGCTAGTTAATCACATCATGTTGCTTTTCTGATTTGGGATTAATGCTTTATTGCTGTCTATGTGGCAAATTCTAGTTAAAATAGATATTGATTTAATGTTAATTATTAATAATTTATATAGACCCAGAAATTTTGAATGACGGGGTTTGACCATCTTCTTTCCTGCTTAGCCAGAAAAGAAGTATAAAGACAGATGGAAGGAAGCTTCTACTACCAAGTTCTTCTCAGGGAAGGATATAATCTACTGTAGTTTATTTTTATTTTAAAATTACTATAAAATGAAAATATATTCTTGATCAAACTCAGCTCTTTGAGGAAGTCGGCATCCATGTAGTTTTCTCGGCAACAGAATGGAAATGTTGTGACATTTGTCTCTTTCTGGTATGACACCGCCTTGCTGATCCAGGATTCCCCAATAATCACCAATCTTATGCAATACCTTTATTAGAAGAGCCTATCCCATGCCCCCCAAAAAGAACAGAAAATGTTTACAGGGCTAGCAAATTGCCCACTTTTGTGTGGCATTTCTAAATCCCAACCAATTTACTTCCCCATACCACTCTAGGCTAGCCATGAACAAGTAAGAGTGGATTTTATGTGGAAAGACCAAAGCTCCATTCACTTTTGAGACTCAAAACAAACTCATTAGGCTCAAATCTTTCAGCAGTGTGTATGTAATTTTATTATTTATTACATCTATATTTTGGATGAGAGTCCTAAATTTTTTTAAAAAGTAGTTCTTTGTTTCTAATATCTACTCCAAGGCTTGAACTAAAGTGAAAGCATCAAGCATTTCAGAGTTGAAATTCAGCCCCAAAAAGAAAACCAAACCAAACCAGATCTCTGAAACAAATTTAACCCTTATCTTGAAGCATTTGCAGATCATGTAACATTACTGGGTTTCTAAATTAGCAGCCTGTTATTTGATGGAGTGTATAAAAACACTTGAATTTTAGAAAAAAGAAAAAAAAAACAGAAGAAATGGAAATTTTACTTATCAGGACGATTCTGTAGAATTGAGAAAATGCTCCAATATAATTCTTCAGCAGATGATAAGCGACTGTCTGAACATTTTTCGTCCCCTTTAGATTTATGCACTCTCGCTCTTGCTAAGCAACTGTTAAGCCCTAAGAAATTATGCCACTTCTCCCTTTGTGTCAAGATGTTGGTGATAGACATGCACGCCACTCTCTCAATTATGAGATACTTCCTTTTTCCTAAGCCTTCCTCCCGAGCACTAGTTTGTCAGCAAGACTTAGATTTATGTACAGTCTGGTATAAAATGCTGGCTTGGATATTTTTGGACTAAAGCTATGAAAACACTTTTAGACAGTTTATTAGACATTCTTCAACCGACACTCCCAAATTTGTTGTCAGACCACACAACTTTAGCCTTAGAACACTAGGTTGTAGAAGTCCTGAGCATAAATATCTGGAAACCACAATATGTTTTAGGTTGAGACCTGCACTAATCCTTTGAATGGCATTCCAGTGGCCATGCACAAAAGCTAAAACTAAAAATAGATTTGGGATTACATTACATTTTATTCATTAAATTAAAATGAAATCAGAATTAGAGTTCATACAATTTCCATGTAGTCATAAATTACAATTTATCAGCAATTGTTGGATAAGATCTGGAGGACACACCTTAGACTTTTGGGGGTATCATGTAGCTCCTAAGGCTGGATTCATTGCCCTTGACTAATTCTATAATCTTGGAAGTAACTGTCAGTGCACTCAGTGCATCTTACTTTCTGGTTAAAAATGTCCTTATAAGAAAAACTAATTCATACAAATCAGGAATGGCAAATCTGAGGAGAGGGTTATTGTGGCTTCTGGGTGTTGTAAAATGACAGACAAACGAACTTTAAAAGATATTTGGATAGAAAGAAATGTTAAAGCTAAACAATATACTTTTTATTCAAATAGACATTTATCATGGTCCAGATTAGATATGATTTGGATCTCAACCGAATTAATATCCAATATTCAAGAAACAAATATTGAAACAAGTACCTGGGCAGATCATAGCCCAATGACAATTAAATGGAAGGGACAAAAAAAAAGATCGAGATGGACATTAAATAACACTATTTTAAAGGAGAAAGATTTTATACAATGGATGGAGAAGGAATTGGCTTTTTTCTTCAGAGAAAATAAAAAAGAAGATACTTCAACGCAGAATGTTTGGGATACAATGAAGGCATATGCTAGAGGTTTGATAATAGATTATACAAGAAAAAAGAATATTAGGAAAAGGCAAGCTTCTAAGGCCTTGGAAGGTGAGTATAAAAGACTTGAAAAAGAATTGCAGAAAACGCCACAGAAAAAAGATATTAAATTAAAGCTGGATATAATTAAACATAAAATGGAATTAATAGAGAAAGAAGAATTGGCTCAGAAAATTACAAATTCTAAACAGAATTACTTTGAATATGCAAATAAACCAGGCAGGTGGCTAGCATATAAATTGAGAAAGGAGAAGGAATCAAGAAAAATATTGAAACTAATAGATGATCAAGGCCAAGTTTGTTATGGTAATAAGGAGAAAAAGGAAATTATTCGAGATTTTTATGGGCAACTATATAAACAAGAGAATATTGATGAGGAAAAAGTCAAACAGTATCTACAGAATGCTAATTTACCGAAGATCCCTAAAGAGATTGAAGAAATGCTAGAAAGCAATATCACAATGATGGAATTAAATGAAGCATTTAAG
>BHEV01029071.1:0-17821 GCA_004319985.1 Emydocephalus ijimae | reverse complement strand
AAACTGAGGGGGGAGGGGATGTCGAAGAAACCGAATTCGAGATGGTGGAAAGCAGAATTGAAGGAAGTCAGCAGCCGGGCGTGATACATGAAGAAGAATCAGGGAGGGGGTTGGACTCACCACAGAGGAATACCTCAACGGAGGTAAGCCCGCAAAGATCGGAGGACAACAACAAAATTAGCGGCACCGAGTCGTCCAGTGAGGATGAGGAACCGCCTGTACCAGATACATACAAAAACGTCCCGCCAAAACCGGACTACAGACAGGAACCGGTGGGACAGTGCAAATCTAATAGACAGTTAAAACAACCTGCATATCTTAGGGATTACGTCATCGCACGCCTCAAATGGAACCTAGGGGGAAGGGGTGTTATGAACTAATAAAAACGCTTAAATGAAGTTTTAACAAACCTTAAAGAAAAAGCAGGGTTCTAAGCCTGCTCTTCTGATTGGCCGATAATAGCGATATCGGATTGGTCCCTTCTGGGAAGTCTGATTGGCTGTGAACAGGCCAACTCTGATTGGTTCAAGGGTTTAACACTTCCATGTTTCTCATTGGCTAATAGGTCAGCAGCCTACCCTATAAAAGGGCTGCTGCTGTCCTGGGGTTTCGCTCTGTTCAGCATGATTAATAAAGAGTTGAAGTTCACTGTTCACTGCCTCGTCTCCGTTCCTTGCACCCATGCGCAGATCTTAACAGGGGCCATTATGTGAAACTAATGTGTCAGGAAGTCCATGAGTAACAAACAGTCTGGTCAAGGCCCTTGTGACAGCCAGTGTTGTGGTGGAGGGTAACAAGGCCACTTCAGTCCATTTGGAGAATGAATCTACAACAACCAGGAATGTCCTCCCCTGTATGGGACCAGCCAGGTCTATATGCAGCTTGGCCCAAGGGGCCCCCGAATCTTCCCATTTGGTTGGGGCAGCTGTTGGCGGGGCTGCTCTTGTTGCCTGGCAGGGCTGGCACGTGTTAACCCAGTTGGCAATCCGGGCATCCAATCCTGCCACCAGACGTAGCTGCGGGCCAAGGCCTTCATCCTTACGATGCCAGGGTGACCCTCGTGCAGTGCCCTTAAAACTGGTTCTTGCAAGGTGGGTGGTATGACCACCCTTGTCCCCCATAACAGACAGCCCTGTAGTGAAGAAAGCTCCTGCCTGCGGGTCTTAAATGGCATGAATTCAGGGGCGAACTGAATGTCAGGCCACCCCCTCCCTACCCAGTCCAGGACTTGGGAAATAACACGGTCCCTCTTGGACAGTGCAGCAATATCCCCAGCTGAGACTGGTAGTTTAAGTTCATTGCAGTCGAAGATTGCATGGATGGGAGCTGGGTCCTTGACTGGTGTTGGCAGGGGGCATCTGCTGAGGGCATCTGCGTGGCACAGGTTTTTCCCCAGGTGATGTACCAGTGTGTAAGAGTAGGCGGCCAGAAACAGCGTCCATCTGGTCATTCTTGGGGATAACACCTGTGGGGTTTGCTTATCACCAGCTAACAGTCCTAATAGAGGCTTGTGATCCGTTACAAGTTCAAAACCATGGTCATAAAGAAACTCATGAAATTTTTTTACAGCAGCCACAGCTGCTCAGGCCTCCTTATCGATCTGACTATAGTTCCTTTCTGCAGCAGAGAAAGTTCTTGAAAAATAGGCAATGGGTTNTTTGGGTTAAACTGAACTAACACAGAGTTTGAAGTTAAGAGAGACTTCACTGCTTGGAAGGCGTGGGCTTCCCTTTGTCCCCATTGCCATGGGGCTTTCTTATCTAGGAGCCTATGTAGGGGTTCAGCTACAGAGGCCTTGTGAGGCAAAAAAAAGAAGCATAAAAAGAAGTCCTAAAAAGGCCTGCAATTCAGTTTTGTTTGAGGGAGTAGGTGCCTCGTGAATAGCTCTAACTTTATTCTCTATGGGGTGAATTCCAGATGCATCAATTCGATAACCAAGGAAGTCTACCTGTTTGGTGGCAATGGTGCATTTGTCTTTTTTCAATTTAAGCCCGTTTTGCCTAAACCTGTCAAGGACAGATCTCACTCTGAGTAAAAGTTGTGTTTTGTTGGTGGCAGAAACTAAAATGTCATCGAAGTATGGAACCATCCCAGGTAGGCCCTGGAGGATTCTTTCCATGAGTGATTGAAAAATGCCAGGGTGATTGAAAAATGCTAACTCCAAATTGTAAGCGTTTACATCTAAACGCGCCCCTGTGTGTAACTATAGTTTGTAGGTCAGCAGTGTGTTGGTCAACGGGAAATTGCTGGTATGCCTGGGACATGTCTAACTTTGCAAAAATTATGCCTGGCTCAAAAGAGTGGAGCAGGTGTTGGATTACAGGTACTGGATATGCACTAATTTGTAGGAAACAGTTGAGGGACTTTTTATAGTCAGCGCAAATTCTTACGCTGCCATCCTTTTTTAAAGGGGTGACTATGGGGGTCTCCCACTTGGTGAAGTCTACCTGTTCTAGCACTCCCTGTTTGATAAGTTTGTTTAATTCAGCATCTAATTTAGGCCTAATGGCGAAAGGTACCCTCCAAGGTTTCAAACGAATTGGGGTGGCTTGTGGACCCACATCGAAAGATATGGGGGTGCCTGAATAACAGCCTAGTTCACTGCTGAAAACATCAGAGTAGTCCCTAAAAAGGGCATCTACATCAGAATTTACCACAGAGTGAATTCCTGTAACGTTGAGGCCTAGGGCAGGAAACCAATCTAATCCTAGCAAGCTAGGAAGGGCACCATCTACAATCACCAGTGGCAAGTGACCTCTAAAGTTTTGGAATTGAATGAGGAATTTTCCCTTACCCAGGATTGGAATGGTCTTCTCCTGGTAGTCCTGAAGAGTCAGGTGGCAGTTGGTCAGCTTCTTCTTTGAGAGCGAAGGCAGCAACTTCTTCAGGGAGGCCCACGAAATGATGGAGAGAGCTGACCCGGTGTCTACCTCCATCCGGCAGGGTTTACCTTCTATAAAAAGAGAAATGCTCATTTTGTTAGACCTAGAGGTGGTGTTGTCTGCGTGGTAACAAGTGTAACAATGTTCCACTTGCCTTTGGCAGGAGGCAGAAAATTGAGGTCTTTGTATGGAGGCCTGCTCAGCTTGGCAAACCCTGGCTCTGTGCCCTCTCTTCTGGCAGTTCAGACAGATAACGTTTCTGAACCTGCAAGTTGATCTATGGTGGTTACCTCCACAGCTCACGCAAGGGGTTTGCTGTTTGGTTGTCTGACTGTTGTATTTCATAGGTGGCCCTGGGGGGGGGGTCTTGGATGAGTGAGGCGGTTTACCTCCAGAGGTTCTTCTTCCACTTCTTGGGAGACCTCATCATAGTGGATTGTAGCCTGCCCTTGCTTTGAGGTGTTTCCCTGAATTTCAGCTGCTGATAATTCTGACAATTCAGCAGCCTGAGCTTCCTCAATAGCTAAGGCTAGGGTTAAATCTTTTTTAGCCAGTAACCGCCTCTGCAGCTTTAGGTCCCTTACTCCTCCCACAATTTGGTCGAGCAGCATGTCCTCAAGGTAGTCCCTAAAACCGCAGTGTATGGCAGCTGATCTTAATGCTGCCATGTACTGACTCACAGTTTCCCCTTCAGCCTGAGTTCTCCTGGCCATCTGAGAGGGTCTGGGGGAGTAGTGATTTGACAAGATTTCTCTCAGCTCATCCCAGGGAATAGCCTTTATGGAACGTGGGGACACTAGCGCAGAGGCTGTGTCAAAAACTGTAGCCTTTATGGACCGTGGGGACACTAGCGCAGAGGCTGTGTCAAAAACTGTAGCCCCCAGAAACTTAAAAAATAGGACCTTTTCCTTAGATCCGTAGCTTCAGTCAGATCAATGGCATTTAAAAAGCATTCAAATCTATTCATATATGATTCCCATGTTTCTGCCCCCGGTTGGAAGTGCGGGAATGTCTGATTTGAGGCCATTAGAGTGGCAGCGTTAGTTTCCTCAGCTGAGGAAAGTTCGAGTTTTTGCTTTTAGAAAAGCGTTTCTGGCTGCGCCTGTCAGCAGTGTTCAGCTCCTCAGCTGAGAGGGCTTTAAAGTTCGCGCTCTTTGGAGAGCGTCAGTGGTGGTGACTCGATCAGCTCGTAGCGGCTTCAGCTCTTTCTTATTGTGACCTCGGCTCTTTCTTGTTGTGACTTCAGCTCAATTTCCTGCCTGGTCATCTTTGCTGTATCCCGCCCTCGTCGCCAGTGTTGTGGAGCAGCGGTTACAAAGAGAGACGGAGCCAGGCTAAAGGCTAACAACTTTATTCTACCGAATAAAGGGTCACCGCGGCTGCCAGGGCTATCTGACAGCCAGCTGGTGGCCACAGCTGATGCCGTTTGACAGCTCCCTTTTATAGCCGGCTGTCAAATGGCATCAGCCAATGGGAGCGATCGGCTCTCCCGCGTTGGCGGCGGACCAGAGGGAGGACTGCTGCTAGTCTTTGAACACAGCAGTTACTAATGTTCCTTCTGCTGATTTTAAAATCACACTCATTTTCTTCCCATCCAGTTTCCCTTAATATTATATTCTATATCTAGATTAAATAAATAAGGGGAGTATGCAGCCTTATCACACTCCTTTACTACATCATGTTCTGTCTGTAATGTGTCCTTCTGACCTGTATATTAATTTCTCATGAAGACAGTGAGATATTCTGCAAGTCCAGTTTTTCTAAGTATGTTTCTCAGTTTGATGTGACCAACAAAGAAGTTTTTTTATAATTGGTTTGCACATCCTGTCTTCTCTTTGACCTTCCTTCCTTTATCCTTCCCTCCCTCTTTAGATTTGAATTCCAAGTATAGGTGGCAAAAATCCACGTTTGGCTTTCCCTGTAGTCTTGGATGAGGCAAAAAGCAGGACGGTACAGTATTTTTTTTAATAAATCATACAAAGTAGCTTTATGTCTTATAATAATGTATACATTTGTCATTTCTAATCTCTAGCCAGTATATCATGAACCTGCTGATGAGGGCAACATGCCATATTCTAGCAGTATTTTATAGTATTTTTTTCTTGAATATCTGATTTGCACTGAATTTTTTTGAGCCTAAATCTAACTTGTTTTGGTTCTATCTGCATACAGTATCTGGTTTCATGCAAAATATCACAACATAGTCATTTCTGATGTTTCAGACAATTCCTTGCACTATAGTTATTATGCAACATTTTCAGAGATTTTCTATATGATCCTGAAGCTAAAAGAAGATTCCCTGAATTATATTTTCTCTTTTTCCCTTCCCTCCCTCTCTTCCTCCCTCCTCCCTCATCTCTTCCTCTAAAGTACATTAGGTGAAAGTGTCAATTATGACCATCCAGGAGCTAATTCTTGGTGGGAGAAAAAAAATGTTGGGCACTGCAGGGTGCAATGAAGAAAAGTTATTTTGTATTTTTGACTGAATGCAAGAGAAATTGGTCATGCTATTAACGGTTTGGCAGGAATTAGACATTGTCTTCTGTCTTGGATTCAGATGAAGGACAAAACAATGCAAAATTTCAGAGAGATAAAATGCAGTTTATTTTATTTTTCTCAAATTTGAAGGCTGGTGCAATGGTAATTGTGGAAGGACAATGCAATTTCAGATCATTAAGTATGTTTAAGGATCAACAATATCTATCTACAATCCTGTTTTTACATATTATGGGTTTCCCCCTCTTTTTTGGATAAACTTAGAGGTGGTATTCAGCAAGTTCTGACCAGTTCTGGAGAACTGGTAGCGGAAATTTTGAGTAGTTCAGAGAATTGGCAAATTCCACCTCTGTCTGGCCCCACTCCCATCTATTCTCTGCCTCCTGAGTTCCAGCTGATTGGTTGGGTCTTCTTTCATTGCCCTGCACAGGAGAACAGAGCTGGAAAGCAGGTTACTGGGGTGGAGAGGGAATGGGATTTTGCAGTATTCTTCCCCTGCCATGCCCACCAAGCCATGCCATGCCCACCACTCCCACAGAACCGGTAGTAAAAAATTTTTAATCCCACCACTTGATAAACTGTCAGAAGAGTCACATAGTCTTCCAAGAAATAGGAGGTAGAATGCTGAAACATACTTTTTTCTGAAATGTTTTGCAAAGGTGTTGCTGACAGCTTTTGTTAAATTAATAATTATAAGTGCAGCAACTATGCTAGCTTCCATTACAGTTGAGCTGGCAAGGTAACCTTTTGCTTTTTTATTGAAATGCTTTAATGCACCACTCAGCTGTGAGAATGAATATCCTAACTGGAGTTTTCTATCTTCATTGGTGGTAAAATCTGTGGTTGTCTGGTATTTAATCAAAGGGCAAGAAGTGACCATTGATCTTCGCACTTAGATAGTTTTACATTGCATTCATTATTTTAACAGATTAGCATATATGAATGACAATGGTGCTGGTATGATTCATTTTTGTGTAACCAGTATGAGGGCAAGGATGGACTGAGTTTTGTGCTGGACAGGATTTATTTAATGTGTATCTAGTCCAGCGATGGTGAACCTTTTCAGCACCGAGTGCCCAAACTGGAATGCATGTGCATGTGTGCATATGTGCACAAGTGCATGCTCTGGAGCACCGGAAACTGAAGACTAGCTGGCCAGAGCGCATGCAAGTGCTGGCCAGCTGGTCTTCATGTGTGCCAGAGCTCTGGAAACCAAAGACTATCTGGCCAGCATGTGCAGAAAACAGTGCCAGAAACCAGAAGACCAACTGGTGATGGCACACATGCCCACAGAGAGGGCTCTGTATGCCACCTCTGGCATGCATGCCATAGGTTTGCTGTAATGGATCTAGCAAATGCTTGAATAATGCCAATTGTCTCTCTTTCCCGTATGGTGCAGAAAAAGAAATAAATTACACAATAGCTCTTGTTTTGATGACACCAGGACTATATACCAGGTAAAATACAGAAATCATAGTTATTTAAAATAGAAAAAGAGAATACACACACACACACACACACACATTTCTACGTATGCACACATTAAAATGTCTAAAATATATAAAAGGAGTTAGAATCAGGGGTGGGATTCAAATTTTTAACAACTGGTTCTGTGGGCGTGGCTTAGGTGGTGGTATGGCTTGGTGGACATGTGACTAGGTGGCCATGGCTTGGTGGTCATGTTATTGGCTGGGTGTGTCTTATCTTTACATTTATTATGGAAAATAACACACACACACACATATGCAGTATTTTTTCCACCTCTACAAGTTATGGCATATGTGGTATAAGCCAAGATTTGACAGCTTCCCAAGGATTAAACTGAATTGGTTTGTATCTGGACAACCATCCTTATTATAGTAGTAATGATACATAATTGCAAACCAACTTTGGGTGCAACTTTGCAAACCAGATAAAATGTATTATGAGCATATACAATAAATGCTTAGTGGACCTTCGTCAGAAAATGGAATTCCCATTTGGTAAAGATCAGTACCAATGTCAAATAAGATGATAAGAATGCAACCATACTTGACTCCTTTATGAATGTGTCTATTAACTTGATTGTGTATATTAACATGCAAAAAAATGCTTCCACAGAACATCATTATCAACTGAAATGGGTATCAATCTGTAAATGAGAATGCTAATTTTCTTCAAAGCTATACATGGTGATGCCATGATGGAATTAATGGTGGGAAGGAAAAATTGTTGTGGAAAAATGAAGTTATGTTACTGCCAGGTAATTTAATGTAATTGATTGGCAGTTGAACAGCCTCACCTGAATCCACATTCAACTTCAAATCCTTATTTGGTCACAGACCAGCAGGTAAAATACAGAAATCATAGTTATTTAAAATAGAAAAAGAGAATACACACACACACACACACTTCTACGTATGCACACATTAAAATGTCTAAAATATATAAAAGGAGTTAGAATCAGGGGTGGGATTCAAATTTTTAACAACTAGTTCTGTGGGCGTGGCTTAGGTGGTGGGTATGGCTTGGTGGACATGTGACTGGGTGGCCATGGCTTGATGGTCATGTTATTGGCTGGGTGTGTCCAACTCAATATCACCCACATTGACGCACGCATCTCCTCGCCTGGCCTCTCATGACTGTGGGGATGCTGCAACAGTTGTAAGTGTGAAAAATGGTCATTAGTTACATTTTTCAGTGCCATTGTAACTTTGAATAGTCACTCCACACAAGCAAAGTACCAGCAAAGGAAGGGAAAAAAACTCCAGAAATATTCCTGAGACAGGAAGTCTAGTCTTGCCAAGAATGTAATAAGGGTTAATGGAGAGGCAGTTTTCTGTAAGCAATACCTGAATGTTTCCTGCCTTCCTTACAGGATTAGGCCAGTAATTTCTTCTAACAACCGTTCTCTGAATTGCTTAGAATGTTAACAACCGGTTCTAACGAATAGGTGCAAATTGATAGAATCCCACTCCTGGTTAGAATCCCACAACATAAAGAGGAAATTACTGATCAGTACTTGGCAATGGTCAGAGAAATGTTGTCAGATTGTTCTGATAATAGCATTTTTAGGTAAAATAAATCCAGGTATTTAATAAGAAGTTGAAGTAATAGCTCCTGGCACAATAGAGCATAACATATTCTCACAATTCAATTTTTCCACCATCACATGGACACAATCTTTGAAGGGAATTTTTTTGTAACTTTCTTCAGTAATGGCTGTTGGAGGGGCACTGAATCTGACTAAAGAAAAGACAATTTTGAATTTTGGAATTGTTATGTAACATCTGAGATATCTGGCTGGTTGGAAAAAGTGTGCAGAGTGGCTCAATATTTCTGGGTAAGGCTGAGAAATCAGCTTGCAGCTCTAAATCAATGGCTTGCCATCTAAAATTGTTAGAGCATGTTCATAGTCCATCAAGATGATGGTTGGCCATGAATAGCTATAGAGTTGTAATTTGGTTTGAGTTGCCTGGCTCCAAAATCACTGAAAGGTGTCAGTCATCGTTGGAGAGATCAGCTGGAAAGAAGAGGATCTTAAGTTAGTGGGGAGAAAATATGAATCTGAAACAAACTCATTCTAAAACTAAAATATTTCTTGGGTTAACTAATTAAGAAATGTATTACTATTTGATGATGCTTCTTAATAGTTGAGTAGCTGATTTTTCATCAAATTGAATTTGTTACTGTCTTGTAGATTGATTTTATCATGGCAGAATGCAAACCCTTTCTGCAGAAAAATGAGAGTCAAACAATTGAAAAATTACTATTAAAATAGGACTTTACAGAATAACACAGTAGGAAGGACTTTCAAGTTCAATTCCCTAATCAAGCAGGAGACCCTGTACCATATCAAACAAATGGCAGTCCAGTCTCTTTTTAAAAGCCTCCAGTGATGGAGCACCCACAACTTCTGAAGGCCAATCATTCCACTGGTTTATTCTTCTCACTGTCAGGGTTGCTTCTCTCCTTGATCAGTTTCTACCTGTTGCTTCTTGTCTTGCCTTCTGGTGCTTTGAAAGATAGGATGGCCACATCTTTTTTGTGGCATCTTTTCAAATATTGGAACACTGGTATCATGGCATAGGTCTCATTCTTTTTTGTGTGTGATTGACTTATTTGTGATAAATATCTCATAATTTTCATAGTTTTTAACTTTCATTGTTAGTTGGCTTGTCAATGTTTTGAGTAAAAAATATTCATTTTTTAAAAAGTGATTTTGTATGATTGTGTAACTAATTTGATATTTTAGCTTATTTGACTTCAGTCCAATTCTTAAAAGAAAGAGGATACGGGAGAAAGAAAAGTTATCTTGTCTTCCAAACTAGGTAAGGCCCTGAAAGGCTATCCATCTATGAACTTTTCTATCATGGCATATATTTTTCCAGATACCTTTGATAAGTTTCTGGTGAATGGAATTGTGACATATGTCTCAATACTATTACTAATCTAGATTAGATAGAAAGAAATGTTAGTTCAGGTAGAATAAATATAGTTTTCTAACCTTTCTGCATAAAATTCAGGAACTGTAGAATAAGTAGATTTGTGCAAATACATTGTAGATCTTCTGATTAGTTCTGTTCTTCATTTCTACTTTAACAAATGTAACTTCAGTTCCTTTCTGTTTTTTAAAGAGTCCTTCAACCAGGAAATGCCATACAAGTTTGTTAATAAATGTATATTGCCAAGATTTATATGGAATCTAAACCATTAATCAAAGTTTAAAAAACAGCATGCTTACTATAAATCAGAGCCAGAAAAAAAATAGCCTAGTCTACTAACCACTCTATCAACTGTTGCATTAGCACACAGAGTGATACTGTGTATGACCCTTAATCTCCAACTGCTTGAGAATAGAGCTTATTATTTCAGACCCTGGAACAGCTTTATATACAGCATAAACTTTGAGATAAATTGGTGTGTTTATGTATGCATTTTAAGATTTAATTGATCTTGTCACTTGCGTGTCTGCATTTTTATTTAAGTTTATTGTTCACATTTTATTCTATTGCCGTGCTACTAGCAGTATTGTCCAGCATTTAAATTGAAAAGTCTACTATACTAAATATTCACTTGAATTCTTCTTCTCCTAGAAGACTACAGATCTCAGGATATTTGAACTGATCTTTTCTTTGTATTGGCTACTTATTTGTTTTAATATGATGGTGACTACATGTACATTGGTGCTTAAAGTTTGTGAATTATTTAAATGCTCAATATTTCTGCATAAATATGACCCAAGAATTCAACTGTTCTTCACACAAGTCCTAAAACTAGGTAAAGAGAACTCAAACAAATGAATCAAATATGTTATACTTACCACTTATTTATTGAAGAAAAATATTATACATCATATTTATGCAGAAATATTGAACATTCAGAAAGATTCACAAAGTTTAATTACCACTTTACAATCTTGCCCCATTGTTCCTTTTTGCATTCTTTAAATAAAGTAACATAATCAAATACGATTGTTGACTTTTTAAATAATTTTTACTGTGACATAAATTCATTTAAAGAAGAAGTTATTCTAGAATGTAACTCCAATTAATTAGTTGAAAAGTCTCTCCCTATTTTTCTATAAATTTTAATCCATTGGGCTTCACAAAGTCTAAGCAAGGTTTGCCATTTGTATATTAAGTTATATAAGTTAGGCATTCTTTCTTTTAAAACCATACACTGGTGTTTAGACAAATCTAAATGCATGATAAAAAAGATTTTCACACATCCCACAAGTTATATTCACTGACTACTTAGTATTCCTATTGTCAGGTTTTTTTTTTAATGCCTTCAGGCAGAGTTGTCTTCTCATTATTAAAAAAAACCTCATGCCTATGGAATCAATTTAAATCAGAACTGAGTGCTTGAAAGCTTTTATTGCTAAGAGTGGCTATTTAAAATCTTAATGGACTGGTAATCAGAACTGGACAGGTATACTTCCACTTACATTCAAAGCATGTTGGGCTTCTCTAGTTGTTTCCTGTGTTTCAGTTTACAGCTTAGCTTTGCACTTCTCTCTTCTTCTTCAATTGCTGCCAGTTCTTTTCATCAGTTTTGTAAAAGACATTTTAATTAAATCCTCTTTTTCATAGCTGACTTGATTCTCCTTAGCACCAATTTGAAAAAAGAAAGAAAACCACAAAACTTATTAGAGCTTTAAATATTTGGAAAAGGAAGTGCTTGCCATTCTCCATGAAATGGCATTATGAATTGCGACAGTAAAGCAAAGAAGATTGAAAGAACTTGTTTCTAAGACTTGAAGGGAATCTGTTTGAATTTGTGTAATGGGGCACATACAGTGATTCTGACTGTATTTTTTGATAGTCTTATTTTAATTAACTAACCATTGCATCATTGCCGCATCTGTTCCTGGATTATAAGATATTAGTTTGATCAAACAAGTTTGGTTGCCCCTCTCCCAAGAGATAGAAGGAGAAAAGAGAAAAAAACGTTTTCAAGTTTTCAATTATATTTAATTCTTTCTCTTGTTCTTATTATTGTCTAAGAACAAAATAACATAAAATGATTTAATAACATACAAACATATTCATATGACTTCATCAGTCATATATGTCTTCTCTAGTTATTATCTATTACTTCTAGAATTTTGTTATAAATAGCACTAACTTTTTAAATCAATATAAGCCAACAGTTTTTTATCATAATTTTCATTACTAAGGCATTTTGATTCCCCTCCATTGTAATAATATATGGGTTATGTGCCCAAATTGATGTTAATCTAATGGTAAGAATTTATATTCCATTAAAACAGCATATAGTTTAGTTCTTAACCCTTTGAATTAATTAATCTTGAATTAATTCCTCTTGTATCGAACATTTAAACTGGTATTGTACATTCTGTAGTTTCTTTTTTGTTCTCTTTTTCATAAAGATAAGGTTTATGCTACACTGTGTCATTGAACAGGCTTTTCTTAATTTGAGGAAGTATTGTAACTCAACTTAAAACTCTGTTAGATAATTACTATGGTGAAATAATCCCAAAGGTGCTTTTTCAGGAAGCAACTGGATTTGCTTGTTTTTTCTTTGAAGATGTTTTGCTTCTTATCCAAGAAGCTTCTTCAGCTCTGACAGGATAATGGGAATGGAAGGATTGACCTTCCTTGCAGACAGATGGTCTTTTGCATTCTTTTAGAGGGTTGTTGAAGCACTTGGAATTTTATCTGTGTTCTCAGGGTCACTTTAGTGGTCTTGGTTCCTGTAGTCTGCAATTTTTTTCTCTGGAAATCTATTCCTACTCCCACACCATTCAAAGGGTGTCCATCCAAAATTGTATAGCTAAAAGTCAGCGAGGAATATGAATCCTTCCAATACTTTAATATAAAATCATATTAAATGCAAATAAAATTAAATCCAATTAATTTATTTATTTTTTGGCCTGATTCTACTTGCATTTCTTGGTGCATCTATTAACATATCATTCAAAGTCCAAATGTGACCTTTGTCATTATTATTTTTTAAATAAATCCTTATTATAGGAAGTTTCCCATTTTTGCAGAGGTTCATGAAAGCTCTCTTAACAGTCCTCTGAAGAAGTACAATATTATCATTACTACATTATAGACAGGAGCTTAAGATAGTAGATGATTAACCTGAGTTCTGAATCATTATGAATTATTGAAAAAAAAGAGGGAACTTAAATGTTAAATTATTCTTCTCCCTTCTATGAATAAGAAGATATTTTCATGTAGCAGTTCCATGGTGGGAGTTGTGTTTCTCATTTACTACTCTATCTTT
Organism: Emydocephalus ijimae; assembly: GCA_004319985.1. NCBI lineage: Eukaryota > Metazoa > Chordata > Lepidosauria > Squamata > Elapidae > Emydocephalus > Emydocephalus ijimae. Next base: position 4,706 of record BHEV01029071.1, on the reverse strand, counting down.
AATTAATTTGTAAAGACTTCAATTATCTCAGTTATTTACATCTATGCACATGCAGAAGACTTTGGAGCCATTGTGCATGTTCTTGTGCATTTAGTTGAAGCTCTCTCTGAGAAGTGCTACTTTCTGTCCTTTGAAAAGCTCTTTTAATCGCCTCATCCAAATAGTAACGTAGGCCAGAGTTTGAATCCTCAGCATATTGCTTATAATACTACATTAGCTTAATCCTTCATTTTCTTGTCAATTAAAGACTTATCTTTATTCACAGATTTGCTTATCTCATATTCTTAGTGTATTTTTAATGCTTGTAGTTAAAGTCCCTTTGTTTTTGGCAATAAGGCACTATTCAGTTTGTGAATTTTATAAAACCAGTCTCTGCCAATTTCACTGTTTGAGAAGAGTTGTAAAGAAATGTTCCCACAGTAATTACTTATTCCAGGAATATTCAAAAAAGAATGAAGTAAGGGGAAAATGTATAAAACAATTGCAAGCCAACTGAGGCAACCTTTGCAAAGCACCTTCCCAGCATTTACTTTAAAAGAGGAAATCTCTGGAAAATCGACACAACACTTGGTTCTCTTTTGATAAATTTCCATATAGTAACGTTATAAATATTAGTAATTATTAGATTAATTCACATTTAAATGAGCGTCTATTTAAGTCTTAGAAAATAAAGCAAAGGCAATTTAAATGCCTCTCACTTCTTCTGTGAACAATATGGGATGCATTAAGTATTACTTTTCATATAACCATTTGGCATGGTTGTAAAATGATGATGAGACAACACAAGAGAAAGCTTAAGTAACTGAGTATAGAATTCAAATCTAAGCTGGCTCTATCCAAGAAATAAATTGGGATAGATTTTGTGCTATCTATACATACAATGGGTATTTCAAGTTTTAACTAAATGTGTAACAAATTATCATTTTGTATTCCTGCTACAATTACATGTTCCATATTCAAAATCATTATTTCATTGTAATATTTGAGAAAAAAATCTGTCCATTCTGTACACCATTTAAGCTAAAGCCAAGACTGAAATAGTTTATTTCTGTACTTTTCGCATTTAGTACTGTTCAAAATGTTACTGTATATGTACATTGTTTTACACTATATTATTATCTTATACATTGTTGTGGATTACATTCATTGTATCAGATTCATTGACTTATATGGTATAATGATGTTGGGGAAAGGGAAAGAAAATAGTATAAATAAGCAATTCATTTTATGTCAAATATGTGAAAAAGATTATTCTCAATTTGTTCATATCAATTCATTTCATTAATGTATTTCTACATCTCTTGATATTTAAATTTTTTAAAAGGTGAAATATTAGAATTATTTTAAAATTTCCACCCAGTTCTTTTGGGCAAAAAACTTACAAAATTACATGGTAATAAAAGACCAAAAAAATGATATAGGTCATATGATATAGGGGTTGCCAACCCTTTGGACCTCAGGGACCACCAAACTCATAATTTTAAATCCCACGGACCACTAAATATGAATTTTGACTGACAGTGGCTTTCTGATGTTTTCTCAGGGTCTCTGCAGAAAGCAGCAGTGACCCTGGGAAAATCCCCAAAAACGTCTGCAGGAGAATTCCCCACCGCACTTTCTCACCGAGGGAGAGAGAAAGAGAAAGAGAGAGAGAGAGAGACTGACTGACTGACTGACTGACTCTTTTGGCTTCATGCAAGGAAAGCAGCAGAAGCAGCAGAAGTCTTTCTTTCTCTCCCCCAAACTCTGGCGCTCCTCATGGAGCAAGATGCCTCGCAGGATCTCAAACACTCATTTCTGGCTGAGTTTGGGGGAGAGAGAGAAAGACTTTTGCTGCTTTCCTTGTGTACAGCCAAAAGCTGAAGAAAGAAGCAGAAAGAAGCAGCCCAGTGGCCAGGTGAGGTGCGTGGGGTGAGTGGGGCAAATTCTTCCCTCAACCCTTTCCCCCCTCTCCTCACTACCTCATGTTGTTCGCAATACAACCGATGCAAGCCTTGTGTTCCCACGCAGCCTGGATTAATTGCTTTGGGAGGGGGGTGCTTTGAGGGTGACATTTCTCTGCGGACCATCAAAATTTTCTCACTGGTTGGCGACCACTGTTCTTGTCTACAGTTTGGATTCCTCTTTCTCATGAGACTAGCAAATTATTTCCATTATAACTTGGTAGTAATTGTTTTCAATTCCCCCCCCCCAAATAATGCATAACTTAGTGGCACAGTGGTTAGAGTACTGTACTGCAGGCCACTTCTGCTGGCTACCGGTATCTGCTACCTGCAATTTGGCAGTTCAAATCTGACCAGGCTCAAGGTTGCCTCAGTCTTGCATCCTTCTGAGGTTAGTAAAATGAGAACCCAGATTGTTGGGGGCTGACTCTGTAAAACCACTTAGAGAGGGCTGTAAAGCACTATAACACAATATATAAGTCTAAGTGCTATTGCTATTGCTATACATAAATCTAATGGCTAAAAATTTCTACATATTTCTATTCTGCTGAAATAAGAATAGGTTTAAGGAGTTGTGGAGAGACAGTCTAATCTAATTCAATGGCTCAGACAAGAGTTGATGCTTGGAAACAACATGATAAGCATGACCTAAAACATCCTCATGACCAGTTATTCTGAAGAAAGACCAATAATTCTGAATTCTTTTCTGCTGCATCTAAACACAGAAAAACAAAAGTGGATTTTTAAAATCATAATGAGATGAAATTAGAGGACAGGGTAAACTACTGTGAGAGATGTTAAGATCTTATCTATCATCTTGTTTTCATTATGAAAAATGTGCACACACTTTGTTATAAAATAACACTTAAATTGTAACATTACAAACCAACGAATTACAATTTTACTTTTATTTTTGAAAACTTCCTAGTGAAAAGTTATTATGTTGTAATAGGTTTATACCATTAAAATTAATATATAAATGTTACTATGATTAAAAAAATGTTAGCTTATTGGCTTACTTACACTGCCAATTGCATCAACTTTGGCACTTTGATTAAAAAACTGTACTATTAACTAACCACTTGGCTTTGTCTAGTATTTTTATATTAAAATCAGTCAAATGTTTTTTTAAGGCAAGTTGCCAAATTTGATTAAGAACAGAATAACAGTTGGAAGAGACCTTGGAGGTCTTTAGTACAACCCTCAGTTCAGGTAGGAAACCCTATACTATTTCAGACAAGTGGTTGTCCAATCTCTTCTTTAAAAATTCCAGTGTTGGAGCATTCACAACTTCTGGTGGCAAGTTGTTCCACTGATTAATTGTTCCAACTGTCTGGAAATTTCTCATTATTCTAGATTGCTTGTCTCCTTCATTAATTTCCCTCCATTGCTTCTTGTCCTGCCTTCAAGTGCTTTGGAGAATAGGTTGACTTCCTCTTTTTTATGGCAACTCCTTAGATATTGGAACACTGCTATCATGTTACTCCTCGTCCTTCTTTTCATTAAATTAGACATATCCAATTCTAGCAACTGTCCTTTATATGTTTTATCAATTATAATGTTTAAACAATCCTGAGTGTGAGTTTAGATATATCTGATTAATTACTCCTGTTTGATATGTTGGTTATGTAATTTCATTTTACTTTATTAATTCTTGGCTGTATTTTTCACATTAATTTCTTATCCTTCTTTACTGAAAAAGAGATATTCAGAAAAAAATTACATCTCAGATTTTTGTCATGGATGTGATGGTGATGGTATGCTTTGATGATGTGCTAAGTCCAGTTTAGTACATTCAACTTCAGTAGGTTTAATGCCAGCTAAATTTTATAAAGTACATCATGCATAAACCTTACATCTCTGTGTTTCTGGAATTCTGATCCGATGCTTATCTCTGGGCATTTTTAATTAACTATATAGAATATGGAGAGCAGTGACTGGAATATGAAAAGCAACAATAGGGTTTTTTTTCTGGCCTCTTTCCTAAGAAGTAAAGTAATTTATTTACACATTTCCAAGAGGGGATCAAAAAAAATCTGTTTTATCTTGCAGAAGATGGCTCAAAGGTTGATCTGTTTGTCTTTTTTATATACATTTTGGTAAACATAACTCCTTCTTGACCACTTCTTCCAAAGTAAGGCAATTTCTTACCCTATAAGAAAAGAGAACTTTGTCCCATAATTTTTAGTCCCATAATTAGTCCCATAATTTTTCTTCTTAATTTGTCTCTACCCTTTTTGATTATGACAAAATGATTTGTCATAGTGGACCCATAGTATCTCAGACCTACCACAGAATTAATGAGCAAAACTTATAGAAAATTCATTCAGAAATCAGAACTCACCAGGGCTTTTGATCCTGCACATATTAAACACTTGTATCTTTTGTAATTTATTGTTTCATGAAGTCTTAGATAATAATGCTTTAAAGTGACAAGATGACAAAGCAGCAATTTATTATGAAAAGTAGCAAGGAATTCCCAAATGCCTGTAAACTACTTATTTAACTGTTCAAATATTTATCTAACATATTCTTACTCCTAAATTATACTGTACTTTTTCTTATATATATATATATATGTATATGNTATATGGATCTTTGGTTATTCGGGTTTTCTCCCGCGTAAGGTTGGAAGTATCTAGGCAACGTTTTGATGAAGTCTCATTCATTATCTTCAGGCTCGGTCTTCAGCTCTGTGCTTCTCAGAGTGATGTGAGCTTGCAGCTGCTTCTTCCTTTTAACTGTTAGTGGGGGTGTGACTTG
>BHEV01029070.1:0-13227 GCA_004319985.1 Emydocephalus ijimae | reverse complement strand
GTGATTGTCCACTAGGATTCCAAGGTCCCTCTCACCATGACTGTTTTTGAGCCAGGGTTTCACCTAATCTGTACTTGCACCACAGCAGCATCTCTGGGGACACACCCCACACACAAACACACATGCCAACTGTTATATGTGGAAATTATATATTGTCAGTTACACCTGAGAAAATGAAGAACAGAAGAGATTCCATGTTTATCCGAAATATGACCTGTGCGATGATTACTGGACAGTTATATAACCGTATCTAAGAAACATATTATGTTTGGTAACTGGTTATGTTTTAAAAGTAAAATGTCAAGTTCTTGGCTGGAATTGGTGTGACGCAAGGTCACTCTGACCCAATGGAAACCTGTTAATGATCCATTGTGCTTAGATGGACGTAACAGGAAGGAGACATAGCCATGAGAACGAGAGTAGTTTCCAAGGACAAGGAAACAGGTGCTATGCAACAATAATATGGGTGTGGCATAGGGAGATACGTAGTTGGATAGATTGGGAACCCAGGAAAGGGGCAGAGACTGTATATTTGAACCTGTATATAAACCCCACTCCTCCTGGGGAAAATGTCTTCTGCCATGAGCAGAATTCCCTTTTGCAAAAGCTTAATAATAAAGCTCTTCCATATTGTTCACATGTCTCCAGCTGCATTTTGTGATTATTATCACACCAACTAAAAGTGCAGGCCCCAGAGGCTTGCCAGGTGGAACACAATCACACTGGTTGAGATTGTGTTCAGATGCCTTGTAGGCACCTGTTGTGGTCCGTGGGCTGCCTGCGGAGCTGGCAGCAGAGTTGGACAGTGGGGAAGAACATGGGCCAGTCCAGGACTCTGGTGAGGGCTTGGACGAGGGATCTGCATTCAACACAGAGATGGGGCCAGGGCCACCTGGGAGTTATGCACCAATTCCGAAGCCTCCAGAATCTGACATCAGCGAGGCAGAGGAGCAGGAGGAGCCTGTTCCCAGTGCGCGCATGCTCAGAGTTGCCAGAAGGCAAGAACAGTTAAGACAAAAGGGGCAATTCGGAAGTAAGGCTTGGAGATGATTGGCCCCTCCCATGAGACATAAAGGGACAGGAGCCTTTGCAGGAAGCAACGTTGTTCATTCTGGCCAGTTTAAACTCTGAAACTCCTTGTGGACTTTGTGCCTTGTAGTACAACTAATTGGCAATTTAGTCCTTGGCAGCATTTCAAGGAAGATAAAGGTGAGTGCTTATCAGCCTTATCCCAAAAGACTGTGGCAGAACTTCTGTTGGACAAACTGTTTGGGACTCATTACGGGCTATGAATACATATAATTCACAGCTGTTGAAATAATAAAACAAAGGTTTTTGGGAACAGAGTGTGATTGTTAGTGTCTCAGGAAGTCTTGGTCAGAACAGCATCTACAAACATTGTGAGTTGTCAGCTGCTAATCAGGAGACCTTGGAGACGTCCTCGACTTGCAACAGATAACAGATCATCAGAGTTGGAAGGGACCTTGTCGGTCATCTAGTCCAACCCCCCACCGAAGCGGGAGAGCCTAAAGCATTTCTGACAGATAGGAGTCCAATCTCTTCTTGAAAGTCTCAAGTGATGGCACTCCCACAACTTCCAAGGGCAAGTTGTTCATTTAGCGGCCATTCAAAGTTACGATGGCACTGAAAAAGTGACTTGTGACCATTTCTCTTACTTACGGCCATTGCAGTGTCCTCATAGTCACGATCAGCAATGACTCATATTTATGACGGTTGCAGTGTGATAACTGCAGTCTCAATTTCAGTCTACAGCAGAGCCAACGGCCTCCACTAGACACAGGCCCTGCTGTGATACACACACACACACACACATGTTCTGATGGATTGAGTATAATATTGATCGATTGATGATCACTAACAAATGTAATAAATAAATATAAAAACATGTATTTATCATAAATAAATATAGAGATTTACTTATTGATAAGCATCGCTGGTAAATACAAAGATTGTAAACACGAAGATGGATTGACGATAACTGGATGATTATAAGATTGATTATATTAGGTGGTTCCGGTTCCGCGTGGCTTCGGTGGCAGCAGGAATTCGCGACCGTTCGCGATTCCTGCTGCGCTTGTCGCCGAGGTGCCCCCGATCCAAATCGGTCAGGGGGATATGGCTGTCCTGTAGAGGCAGCCAAAGAGAGAGGGGATCCAGACAGGGGGTTGGGGGTGTCGCAGACCCCCTCCTCGTCCGGAAAAAACCCTTTTTCCTGAGGTGGTGGAGCGGCGGTCAGTAATGGCCGCCACGAAGAAGCCTGCAACCGGGTAAGATTGTGCTGGAGGAAGCAGGAAAAGTGAAAGTGCTGGCTGAGCTGGGTCAATCAACATCTCTCAAACTCTCTGGAACTGAATTGTTTGAATTGCTGGAGGATACATTGTATCCCTAAGAAGATCGGAAAACGGCGGAGAAAGCTGTTAAAGGGAACTTTTTTTTTTCTTCACTCTCCCACCCCATAGAAACAGCAGATGAAGATTTAAAATTTATTTGGGCACTGAAGGTGAATTATTTTGAAAATTAAAACCAAGGGACAAAAGACTCTTTGGACATTGGACTTAATAATTTAAGAAATCGGAAAACCCTCATTGGAGGTATGGATTTCTGATCATTTAAAAATTGTTGTTGTAAGGGGGAAGGGAGAGGAAAAAAATTGGAGCAGAAGCTGAAAAAGGAGGAGATTGCCTAGAATCTCAAAGAAAGATATATGGTAATTGGACCTCTTTGATTAAACAGTAACCCCAGAAAGAGAAGAAGGANNNGGATTTTAAGGTTTGAAAAAACAACCAAAAAAGAGAAAAATGAGATGAAAGGTGGATGCAAGGTTAGAAAACAACAGAAAGGGAGTAGGAAAAGGGAGGAGGAGAGACAAAGGGGTAAAAAGGGCAAGGAGAAGAATAAGCAAGAGAGAAAGGAGGGGAGGAGAAGCCTTAATGGTGGGAAACAAGATTTAAAGAAAAAAAGTTTATTTAAAGACAATGGGTGGGGGAAAAAAAAGGGATTCTGGAAGGTACATAAGATTGTGTTTTTATATGTGTATCTAGAGTAAAATGCTTAGGATATAAATGAGTATTAATATATACGATTAGTTTTTTTTTAATGATATGGATAGTGCTTATATAGGATTTTATTTAGTTATTGCTGAGTTTTTACCTTTTTTATAAAATTTATTGTGTAATTTTAGAATGTACTAAACAGAATCCCAAGATAAATTAAATGTGATATGAAGTAATTTTAAGTTAGGACAATGAGTTAAAGGCGTCACTCCAATTAGTGTATAGGAGAAGTATATTAAAAGAAAAAAGATGAATGGATAGTTGGAAATAGAACAGACAAAGAATGATATTGAAAATGATAATAAGATATGGAAGGATATATAAAGTGAATATGATGTTTGAATTTTTGTCTGTGTGAAGAGTTTCAACCCGGGATCAAGCAGCCTTCAGAAAATATGTTTTAGGGTTTTTTTTTTCTATGTTCTGTGTTTTGTATGTTTATGAAAGGCAATAAAATTTTAATAAGCAAGAAATATAATTTGGATAACTAGAATGAAAAGGAGAAGTCGGGATAAGATATGAAGTTAAATAGATAACGTAAATATTGATATTACAGTTTGGAATTATTTTGTATGTTCTTTTGGCTTTTCTCTTTCATTATTTTTTTTTCTTTTAGAAAAGATTTTTCAAGTTGTTATGCCTGGATTATTTGTGTATTGTTTTTGCAAAATTAATAAAATTTGTTTAAAAAAAAAAGATTGATTATATTAAGTCACCTTATTGGTGAAAAGGCCCACCAAAGTCGTGGGTGCTCCATCCCTGGAGGTTTTCACGAATAGATTGGACAACCATTTGATTTGACCAGGGTGGTGTAAGATCTCCTGCCTTGAGCAGAGGGTTGGACTAGACGACCTCCGAGGTCCCTTCCAACTCTGTTATTCCATGATTCTGTAACAGTCTCCTGCCCTAAGCAGGGGGTTTAGACTAGAAGTCCTCTGAGGTCCCTTCCAACTCTTGATATTCTATAATTCTGTAAGGGCCTCCTGCTTGGGCAGGGAGTTGGACTAGATGACCTCTGGGGTCCATTCCAACTTTGACATGCTGTTATCCTTAAATTCAGCCCTTTGGCTGATTTTTGTGAGTCTCATTCACACACTCACACCCCAGAATAAGGAAATTAATAACTTTAAAGTCCCTGTGGTGACATTAACCCCTGTCCCCTTAGCTGTGTCTTGCATTCTTAATTACTGTTTAGGCAATTAAATGGGTCACCTCTTTTGGGAGGGGGCAACAGAGCTAAGACTGGATGTTTATTCTGCAAGAATACAGAGTGGGGGGCAGGGCTGGGTTGTTATGGGGAGCCTCCCTGCTCCATCCATCCATCCAACCATGGGAGGTCTTCTCTGGTTGTTTTCTACTTTAAACTCCTAAATCTCTCTTTTTTTCCCCCCACCCAAACATTTTTATTAGGTTATTAAGTATTATAAAATATAAAAATTATTTTTTATAAAAATAATTGAGAACAATGAGGAGGAAAGGGAAAAGCAGGAAGAGAAGTGAGGAAAGAGGGAAAAGAAAAGAAGAAAAGAAAAGAAAAGAAAACAAAACGGACTTCAAAACTCTGTGTTGCAGTAAAATAAGGCATTAGCATCCAATCACAGGTTTCTGTTTTTCCATAGCAATATGAACAAGTCATTTCGATAAAACTCTAATCAATTATAATCCATATAAATTCAGAAACGGTTTCCAGGGAGAAATACAAAAGTACTTATCATCAAAAAAGCCCAACAAATAATGTTCTTTCTGCACCAACTCAGGAAGCTCAAACTGCCCAAGGAGATGCTGACCCAGTTCTACAGAGGAATGATGGAGTCTATCATCTGCACCTCCATAACTGTCTGGTTTGGTTCTGCAATCCAACAGGACAGACACAGACTTCAGAGGGTAATTAGGACTGCAGAAAAAACAATTACTACCCACCTGCCTTCCATCGAGGACCTGCATGCTGCACGAGTCAAAAAGGGGGCTGTGAAAATATCTACAGACCCCTCACATCCCCACATAAACTGTTTCAACTCCTTCCCTCAAAATGACATTATAGAGCCCTGCACACCAGAACAACTAGACACAAGAACAGTTTTTCCCCGAAAGCCATCACTGCTAAACAAAGAATTCCCCCAACAACTGTCCAACTATTTACAAAATCTGCACTACTATTACTATTAATCTTCTCATCACTCCTTATCACCCATCTCCTCCCACTTCTGACTCTATGACTGTAACTTTGTCGTTGTATCCTTACGATTTATATTGGCTGTTTCCTAGTATGATTTGATGGCTTATTGTACCCTGTGATTATTATTAAGTGTTGTACTGATGATTCTTGACTCTTGATGAATGTATCTTTTCTTTTATGTACACTGAGAGCATCTGCACCAAGACAAATTCCTTGGGTGTCCAATCATACTTGGCCAATAAAGAATATTCTATTCTATTCTATTCTATTCTATTCTATTCTATTCTATTCTATTCTATTCATTCTAATCTTATGTTCTACTTGGATTAAAGAAAAGAACAGAAGTGCTTTGGTTTCCACATGGAAACCGCTTCTGAATTTTGTGCTTGAGATGGGGAAAAGAATGTCATTTTGACTTTGGGTTTTATAGATTAAATGGTTAAATCTCTCAGCTGGATCTCCAGCATTGGCAAAGGAAAGATTGAAACGAAGTCAGAGGAAAAACCCAGCAGCTTCCTTCATGGCCCACTGAGTTGGTTTAATGGACATGGGGCAATAAACCGGATCAGTGAGTCACCACGTTAAGCATGTCATCCAAATGGACAGACTGGGTTCGCTTCACGGGCTGGGCCACAAGAGAGGAGTCACATCTGCACAACATACGATGCTTGTTTTGCCTTAACCGAGACTGTTAATTTGTGGTTTCATTTATGGTTCACAATGTTGGATGAACTTGAAAGGAGAATTAGGGAGGATTCACTCCCTAAGTTTAAAAATGAGTGGACAACCAGCGAAATAGGAGCCAGCCGTGTGCAGCAGCTGCCAAAAAGATCAGTGTAATGCTAAGTTTCATTAACAGAGGTTTGCAATCAAGATCAAGTGAGGTACTAATCCCACTCTATAAAGCTGGCTGAGGAATTCTAGGAGTTGAAGTCCACAAGTCTTAAAGTTGCCAAGCTTGGACAACCCTGCTATAAAGCCTTAGTAAGGCCACACCTAGAGTCCTGCATCCAGTTTTGGTCACCACACTATAAAAAAAGATGTTGAGACTCTAGAAAAGTGCAGAGAAGAGCAACCAGGATGATTAGGGGACTGGAGGCTAAAACCTACAATAGACAGTTGCAGGAACTGGGCCTGGCTAGTCTCGGGAAGAGAAGGACCAGGGGAGACAGGAGAGCAGCCTTCCAATATTTGAGGGGCTGCCACAGAGAGGAGGAGGAAGGGGTCAAGCTATTCTCCAAGGCACCTGAAAGCAGGAGAAGTTGCAATGGGTAGAAACTGGACAAGGAGAGATTCAACCTGGAAATAAGGAGAAACTTTCTGAGGACAATCAACCCATGGAACAGAAGTTGCCTTCAGAAGTTGTGGGAGCTTCATCCCTGGAGGCTTTCAAGAAGAGACTGGACTGCCATCTGTCAGAAATGGTGTAGGGTCTCCTGCTTGGGTAGGAGGTTGGACTAGATGACCGACAAGATCCCTTCCAACTCTGTTTGATTCATTATACCAGAGGTGTCCAAGCTTTGGCCATTTTAAGACTGCTGGACTTCAGCTCCCAGAATTCCAAGCCATGCTGGATGGGGAATTCTGGGAGTTGAAGTCCACCAGTCTTAAAGTAGTCAAGGTATAATGAATCAAAACTCTAACCTGCTCCATCAAAAGAAAACAGGGGTCATCCTCTCCCAGGAGAATCAATTGACCATTGGATTGTCCAAGAAGACCATCTGTCTTCAACCTGGAACCTTCAAGAATTCCCTTGGGTTGCCAGCTGGCTAGAATGTTCTTTCTGAAATCAATTTCACCAGGAATGCCATGATTTTGCTGACTTCTGAATCTTATCTTCAGGAACAACTCAGGATTTTGGTGCCCACCTCTTGAAACCACATTGGTCTTAGCTCTGAGAACCTGAAGAGGTCCCTTCTCTTGGGAAATGTTTTTACTGAACTCAACCAGATGAATTTGGCTCAAAAAACAACATCTGCTGCTGGTTAATAATGCATAACTTAGATATTGAATTAACTATTTTTTTTTAAACGGTTCCCACAATGCACCGGACCAAGGAAACACCCTAACCAAAAGGATCTGGTTTTCACAGCTTCCGAAGTGTCCAATATTCTTAACTCAAACTAAGAGACCTCAAACTTAGACATGAATAAGAGTATATCAGTTGGGACCAATTAAATGTGTTGTGTAAACCATATCGTAATGTAATTAAGCAACCATTGGGTAAATTGTGACTAAGGTGGAACAATTTACACCAATATTTCTCAACCTTGTCTATGGAGATTTCTCAGTCTTCCAGGTCATGGTTGTCCCAAAGGTACTTTTTTCCGGAAAGAAGAAAGAAAAAAAGGAAGGAAGGAAGGAAGGAAGGAGAGAGAAAGAAAGAGAGAAAGAGAGAACGAAAAAGAAAGAAAGAAAGAAAGAAAGAAAGAAAGAAAGAAAGAAAGAAAGAAAGAAAGAAAGAAAGAGAGGGAAGAAGAAAGAAGGAGGGAGGAAGGAAAGAAAGAGAAGAAGGAAAGAAAGCAAGGAAGGAAGGAAAGAGAGAGAGAAAGAAAGGAAGAATGAAAGGAAGGGAGGGAGGGAGGAAGAAAGAAAGAAAGAAAAAAGGAAGGAAGGAGGAAAGAAAGAAAGAAGGATGGAAAGAGAGACAGAAAGAGAGAAAGAAAGAAAGAACGAACGAAAGAGAGAAAGGAAAGAAGGAAGAATGAAGGAAGAAAGAAAGCACAAAAGAAAGCATGAAAGAAAGAAAAAGAAAGAAAGGAAAGAAAGGAAGAAAGGCACAAAGGAACGAAGGAAGGAACGAAGAAAATGAAAAAAAAGGAAAGAAGGAAGGAAGGAAGGAAGGAAGGAAGAAAGAAAGAAAGAAAGAAAGAAAGAAAGAAAGAAAGAAAGAAAGAAAGAAAGAAAGAGGTAAGTCCTGGTTGACCCAAAGGTACTTTTTCCAAAAGGCAACTGGACTTTCTTGGTTTTTCCTTGGGAAACGTTTCCCTTCTCATCCAAGAAGCTTCTTCAGGGTAGAACCGAAGAAGCTTGTAGGATGAGAAGGGAAATGTTCTCAAAGAGAGAAATCCAAAAAAGTCTCCTTGTCTTTGGGACAAGGTTTCTCAGTTTTTCTCCACCTTGGCAGTTGAAGGTATGTGGATTTCAACTCCCAGAAGTCCTCGGCCAGTGCTGCACGTTCTGTCAAGTGGCCAAGGTGGATAGATGCTGGCTTCCGCTTCCTGGACAGCTACTCCTTGACTTACAACAGTTCGTTTAGCGACCATTCGAACCTACAACATCACTGAAAAAAGGAACCCTAACAAACCCTTAAAAAGGAACCCTGTTGGGAATAGAATAGAATAGGATAGGATAGGATAGGATAGGATAGGATAGGATAGAATAGAATAGAATAGAATAGAATAGAATAGAATAGAATAGAATAGAATAGAATAGAATAGAATAGAATAGAATCTAGGAATAAGAATAAAATAGAATGGAATTGAATGGAATGGAATAGAATAGAATATGGGAAATAGAATAGAATCTAGGAATAAGAATCAAATGGAATGGAATAGAATAGAATAGAATAGAATAGAATAGAATAGAATAGAATAGAATAGAATAGAATAGAATAGAATAGAATAGAATAGAATAGAATAGAATAGAATAGAATAGATATTAATTATTGGCCAAGTGTGATTGGACACACAAGGAATCTGTCTTGGTGCAAATACTCCCAGTGTACATAAAAGGAAAGATACATTCATCAAGAGTCAAGAATCATCAGTACAACACTTAATAATAATAACAGGGTACAATAAGCCATCAAATCATACTAGGAAACAGTCAATATAAATCGTAAGGATACAAGCGACAAAGTGACAGTCCTACAGTCACAACTGGGAGGGGATAGGAGATAGGGAGTGATAAGAAGATTAATAGTGATAGTAGTGCAGACTTTGTAAATAGTTGGACAGTGTTGAGGGAATTATTTGTTTAGCAGAATGATGGCTTTCGGGGAAAAACTGTCCTTGTGTCTAGTTGTTCTGGTGTGCAGGGCTCTAAAACGTCGTTTTGAGGGTCGGAGTAGAAACGGTTTATGTCCGGGATGTGAGGGGCCTGTAGATATTTCCACAGCCCTCTTTTTGACTCGTACAGTATACAGGTCCTTGATGGAAGGCAGGTTGGTAGTAATTGTTTGTCCTGCAGTCCTAATTCTCCTCTGAAGTCTCTGTCTGTCCTGTTGGGTTGCAGAACCAAACCAGACAGTTAATAGAGTTGCAGATGACAGACTCCATCATTCCTTAATAATAATAAATAAAGAATTCTACCTATCTTCTCTACCATCTTCATACTTATACTGTTTTTCTCATACGATGCTTGACAAACTAAACTAGAAAAAGAAAAAGAAAAAAGAAAACAAAAGCCGGGGTCCCCAGCTGGCAAAACACACCTGCCTTCATTTCCCTCCTCCTCCATTCCACCCCAAGGAACACTGCACTCACGGGCTCTCTGAACATGTACAAAGTGCAAAGTCAGAGGGCTTGGAGGCACCAGGTGTGGCCAGGTTGCCACTCACAGGGGGTGGTTGTGCATTGTGTGCGCTTGTGTGTGTGTGTCTCTCTCTCTCTTTCTCTGGAGAGAGGAGCCAACTTTCCTCCGTGTTCTTGCAAAGGTCTCGGGGGACCCCAATTTCCTCCCCTGATTTTTAATTAATGCAACGGAGAGCCCAGTGTGTGTGACGAGGAGAAGGAGGGGATCCAGGGGAAATTGCCCCTCCGAGGGACACACTCTGATAACCTTGTCATCCCCGATTAGCAGCTAATGACCAGGCTGACATACGTTGTTATTAATCAAATTAATAAAAGCCCGCCCGATGGGCTGACTCAGCGTCAAAGGGGGGGGTCCCTGGAGAGGGCTGGGGGGGGGGTGTATCTGGGGGCGGAGAGCCGAAGGAAGGGCCGCCGTTCCTCCCCTCTCTCCTGCTTTGGGGGGGGTGTTGCTAATTAAAACACATGTTTACAAACAGCCGCACAAAAACACAGCCACACATTTCTGCATGCGGTGGGGTCAGGGGTGGGGTTTAGAGGGGGAAGCATTGGGAATTTTGTGGGGGAGTTGAAACAGGCCTGGGATGAGCAGGAGTTCATTGCCCCAACCCCAAATTAAAATTGAAAATAATTTTTAAAATGGTTTTTTAAGAAGAGTCTAGACCAGGGGTGTCCAACCTTGGCAACTTGAAGCCTGGAGGACTTCAACTCCCAGAAGCAAAGCTGGCTGGGGAATTCTGGGAGTTGAAGTCCGCCAGGCTTCAAGTTGCCAAGGTTGGACACCCCTGGTCTTGACAGCCACTTATCTGAAATAGTCATGGTTCTCCTGCTTGAGCAGGGGGTTGGACTAGAAGACCTCCGGGGTCCCTTCCAGCTCAGTCATTCTATTCTATTCCTTATTCTATTCTATTTCTTAGTCGATTCAATTCCTTATTGTATTTTATTCCATTCTTATTTTTATTCTATTACTTATTCAATACTATTCCTATTCCATTCTATTATTCTATTCTATTCTATTCAATGTCTTAGTCTATTCAATTTCTTAGTCTATTCTATTCTATTCTTATTTTTATTATATTACTTATTCTATTCTATTCCTATTCCTATTCTATTCTATTATTCTATTCAATTCTATTCAATTTCTTAGTCTATTCAATTTCTTAGTCTAGTCTATTTATTCTATTCTAATTTCTATTCTATTACTTATTCTATTCTATTCCTAGTCCTAGTCCTATTCCATTCCATTATTCTATTCAATTCTATTCAATTTCTTAGTCTATTCAATTTCTTAATCTATTCTATTCTTATTTCTATTCTATTTTTATTATATTACTTATTCTATTCTATTCCTAGTCCTATTCCATTCCATTATTCTATTCAATTCTATTCAATTTCTTAGTCTATTCTCTTCTTATTTCTATTCTATTCTTATTTTTATTCTGTTATTTATTCTATTCTATTCCTATTCCATTCTATTATTCTATTCAATTCTATTCTAAAATATACAAATAATCAGCACATTGAAAAAAAAATAAGAACGAATAACAACAGGTAGGCCTCGGCTTACGGCTGCAATGGGGCCTGAAATTTCGGTTGCTAAGAGAGAGATTCTTGTTAAGCGGGTTTTGACCCATTTTGTGACCTTTTCCGGCCACAGTTTTTAAGCGAATCACTGCTGTTGTTAAGCTAGGAACATGGTCGTTAAGTGAATCTGGCTTCCTCATGGACTTTGCTCATCAGAGGGCCGCAAAAGGGGATCGCATAACCCCAGGATGTTACAACTGTCATAAATATGAGTCAGTGGCCATGCTTCTGAATTTCGATCCATGTGAACGTCGGGATGCTCCTGCAGTCATAAGCGTGGAAAATGATCCTAAGTCCTTTTTTTTCAGTGCTGTTCTAACAAACAAACTGTTGTAAGTCGAGGACTTTGTGTATTGTTGCCAGAGGCTGAATGAATCAGGGATTGCCAGCCGGTGGGCTGGAGACCCCTGTTGGTCCACGAGAAAGTTTTGCTGGTCCGCAGAGAAATGTCCCCCCCCAAAGCAATTAATCCAGGCTGCGCAGGAACACAAGGCTTGCATCGCTTGCATTGTGAACATTGGGAACTTGCCCCACTCACCCCACATGCCTCGCCTGGCCACTGGGCTGCTTCTTTCTGCTTCTTTTTTCTTCTGCTTTTGGCTGCATGCAAGGAAAGCAGCCAAAGTCTTTCTTTCTCTCCCCCAAACTCTGCCAGAAATGAGTCTTTGGGGCCCTGCAAGGCCTCCTGCTCCAAGGGACTCCTTTCTGGAGGAGTTTGGGGAAGAAAGACTTCTGCGGTTTCTGCTGTTTTCCTTGCATGAAGCCAAAAGTCTCTCTTTCCCCCCCCCAAACTCCGCCAGAACTGAGTCTTTGGGACCCTGCAAGGCCTCCTGCTCCAAGAGGCTGCGCCGGCAAAGGCTCATTTCTGGCGGAGTTGGGGGGAGAAAAAGAAAGACTCCTATGGCTTCTGCTGTTTTCCTTGCATGAAGCCAAAAGTCTCTCCTCTCTCTCTCTTTCCCCCTGAGAATGGAGCTGGAGACGGTATCCTGCGATCCCAAATAAAGAACGATTGATTGGTAGGAAAACGGAGTGGGGGCTTTTCCTGCAGACTTTTTGGGGGGATTTTCCCAGGGGGTCTCTGGTCCGCAGGATTTAAAATGATGAGTTTGGTGGTCTCTGAGGTCCAAAAGGTGGGCGATGCCTGGTATAGATGAGTCAACAGGAAGGCTGGATGCAAGGAAGGGAGGAGGATAGGGGTCCGAGGGAGACCAGTAAGGGGGTCCCCGTGGGCCTCCATGCCCCTCTCTTTGCAGAGTGAATCACGGCAGAGGGGCTCCCCCCCCCCCGGAGAAGAGGGGCTGGTGGGGGCTTTTCTGGGCCAGACAAACACTGGCAACTGCCAAGGCCCTGAAAGACTTCGGGAAAAGGCTGGATTGCTGTCCAATCAATCAATAATTCAGCCCATTAAAATATGTCTTACTGCATCTTAAGGCTAATAATATTTCACTGACAGGAGAGGCTCTCGGAGGCTTCTCTGGGTCTGGGGTCCCATGGAAGGAAAGGAGGGGAGGGGAGGAAAAAGGGATGGAAGGAAGGAANGAAGGAAATGGAATGGAATGGAATGGAATGGAATGGAATGGAATGGAAGGAAGGAAGGAAGGAAGGAAGGAAGGAAGGAAGGAAGGAAGGAAGGAAGGAATAGAAGGCACACAGGCAGGCAAGGAGGAAGGAAGCAAGGAGTGGAAAGGAAGAAGGAAATGGAATGGATGAAGGAAGGAAGGAAGGAAGGAAGGAAGGAATAGAAGGAAGGAAGGAAGGAAGGAATGGAAGGAATAGAAGGAAGTGTCGTGTCCGCAAACAGACGCCAGGAGTCGGTGACTACGTTTCAAGCTCTTTATTTAACCGTTGTGAACCGAACCGG
>BHEV01029067.1:0-11387 GCA_004319985.1 Emydocephalus ijimae | reverse complement strand
AGCCTCTTCTCGCCTCGTGGTGCGATTTAAAACTCGGTTTCTGTAGGAGTGGTTTACTGGTTCTCGCCTTACAGGACGGTTCCCTGTCGATTGGTGGTAGTTACCCCCCTTCGAGGCCAGGCCGATTCCTTGTGAACTTCGGCACACCCGTCCGATGTGGCCTTTCTTACCACACTCATGGCAGAGTGTGTCACGGAATTTGCATTCGGACCTAGGATGGTTGGCTCCACAACCGGTGCAGGGACTTAAGGATATCGGGTAGTGGCCCTGCTTGGACCGCAGTCGATGGACCTCTTCTTCGTCACTGTCTGACGACGAAGAGAGATCCTCATGTTGGGTCGTTGAAAGATGCCCCTCTGAGTTGGGTGGAAGGTCGCTTGTCGGTGGTTGTGCTGGATTGCGGTTTCGGTGCAGTTGGGCAGCGGACTTCTTGGTGGTCTGCGCCGCAGCAGCATCCGCGATGGCATCGGCAAGGCTGATGTCGCCTTTTGCCATCAGCTTGCTGTGCACGCCTGGTGCATCTAATCCCAGGACTATTCTATCTCTTAGGGCCTCTTCTAGGTCGGCAAACCCACCGAGGCCTCCCAAATTTCGGAGGTCTGCGACGAAGTTGGCGATGCTTTCTCCTTTCCGCTGGTTCCTTTGGTAGAACTCATGCCTTCTTACGAGCGTGGGCACAGTCAGTGCATAGTGAGCCCTTAGTATGGGTTCGAGGACGTCCCAGTCCATGGCCTTCACTTCAGCTGGTTTGGCTAGTGCTTTAGTCATCTTAAATACAGTTGCTCCGCAATGCGTTAGGAATACCGCCCGTTTCTTCCCGGTTGAGGCATCCTTCAAATTGTTAGTTTCCAAAAACATTTGGAAGTGATCCATGTAGGACTCCCAGTCCTCTTGCGCTGGATCGAACAGAGCGGGTGGTATGATGCCGCTGGACATGGTTCCGGCGTTGTGCGTCGTCAGTCACGTCTTCTTCTTCTTCTTCTTCTTCTTCTTCTTCTTCTTCTTCTTCTTCTTCTTCTTCTTCTTCTTCTTCTTCTTCTTCTTCTTCTTCTTCTTCTTCTGTCAGCTCTGCTGTCTCCATATCCCATCCTCGTCGCCAGTGTCAAGTTTGAGGCATGGGCGATAATGAATGGAGACAAGCTAGTTAACGGTGAACTTCAACTCTTTTATTTACATAGTGACAGCTCAGAAAACAGGCCAGCCATGACCCTCTTATATAGGTAACCTAATAACTATTTAACCAATAAGAACTCAGGAGCACTTGCTCCACTGGACCAATACGAAGGCTCTGTTAATGGCCAATCAGATTCCCCTGAACGAGCCAATCCAATCCTGCCTTTAGACAGCCAATCAGAAGTTCAGGGCCAGAACCCTGCACTAACTCCAAGCTCCAAATAACTTTATTACAGTCTATGCATTCACAACAGAAGGAACAGAAAAAGAGATAAAGAAAGAGGGAGGGAGGAGAAATATGAGATATTTATTCTAGTCCAATCACCTGCTCCAGCAGGGTTAGATGGGTGTGTGTGTGTTTGTGTGTGTTCTTGTAATTTACCAGTACATTTTGGGTTTGCCTTCTTCAGAATTGGCACCATAATACATTGGGGAAAAGTAATTTTTTAGGGTGCAGGTCTAGTCCAATGGATCCTGTTTAAGCCTCAACAAAATGTGAGAGCTTCCTGATAGTCTTGGCCATGTTTCATCCACAAAACCTTTAATTAATAGAAGCCAAAGATGTTTCAATGTGCTGGCAAAGATGTTGGCAAAGATCCTCTGGGAAAGGGCCTCTAAACTAGGCCTCATTTCGATCTGATGCATCAGGTCTCCCTGTCTCTTTCTCTCTCTCCCTACCCCACTCTTTCTTTGTCCCTTTTTCTTTCTTTCCCTTTTCCCTTTTCTTCTCTCTTTTCTCTCTCTCTCTTTACCTCTCACTTTCTTTTCTCTCTCTCTCTTTCCTTCTCTCAGGCTCATCCCATTGATTTGGTGCACTTCTCCACTCAGACATAAAACAAATGAACAAGAATCAGCAAAGCATCTCTGATTAGATTCTATTCACTACTAGATTTAATCAGAGATGCTTTGCCGATTCTAACCCGATGACCTGCTCCAGCATGGTTAGAAGGGAATGTGTATGTATGTGTGTGCATGGCTGTCAAAACTCCAAAACAGGTCTAGTAGCTCTGGGGAGGTCAGTCATAAATATTAGGACACTTGTCAAGCAACTGGACATTAAGCAAGGACCACTTGTATTTGGTTTAAAAAAGCAGGTTTCTACTTACACCCCCCCCCGCAACTGTAACTCTTTTCAAACCAGATGTGAACACACATTTATTGTAAATATTCTGATTTTCAGAGCAGAAATGGCAGAAGCAGAAAAATCAAAGAAGAAATGTAGACAGTATAGTGTGGAGTTTCTGAAGTATGGATTTATACCAGCATCATCAAACCAGCAGCCGCCACAGTGCCTAATATGTGGGAAAGTATTTTCTAATGAGGCAATGGAGCCTTCCAGACTGAATGAACATTTGAAGAAGGCACATCTCGACAAGGCAGACAAGAATTTAACTTTTTTTCTATCACTTTGTGACAATTTTCAAAAGCGCCCAACACTGTCTCACATGTTTTCTAATGCTTCCCAACAAAACACTGACGATTTGCGTGCATCATACAACATTTTATTGCTGATTGCTAAGTCTGGAAAGAACTTCTCCTACCAACCATTAGTGAGCTTCTGAGTACTGTTTTGCATAAGTCACCACATGATATAATTAAGAAAATTCCTCTCAGCAACAATTCAGTTCAAAGTCTCATAGATGAAGTGGCTGAGAATGTGGAAGATGTATTGTGCAGCATAATACGCCCAACAGACTTTGCATTACAGCTGGATGAATCAACTTTGCCAAGCAATGAATCTTTGCTTCTTGCTTACATGCGCTTTATTAAAGATGAAAGTTTGACTCCAGTTGTTATTTGCGAGGCAACTAAATACAGATACTAAAGGGGAGTCAATATTTCATGTTGTTGTTCAGTTCTTCAAAGACAAGAAAATTCCACTAATCAACATCTTGCTTGTGCAACTGATGGAACACCGTCAATGACTGGTGGCTACTGTGGGTGTGTTGCTTACTTGAAAAAAACAGTGCCAAATGTCTTTACCATTCACTGTGTGATTCATCGCCAACATCTGGTTGCAAAAAACCTCAGTGATCGCTTGAACAAGTCTTTACACACTCATTACTGCAGTGAACAATATTAAAGTACATGCGCTCAATGATCAACTATTCCGAGAGCTCTGTTGAGAATGATGAAGATTTTGATTGTTTGCTGCTTCATATAGAAGTTCATTGGCTATCAAAAGGCAACTGTTTGAGACACTTTTACAATCTTTTTGACACTTCTGGAGTTTTTTGAAGGCAAGAATGCTTTGCTTAGTGATGAACTCAAAAAGATCAGGCATGACATTGCTTATTTATCAGAACTGTTTACAAAGTTCAATGAAGTGAATTTGCAGTTGCAAGGAAATGAAGTCTATTTTATAAAAGCCAAATCTGTTATCTCTACATTTATTTCAAAGTTAGCTCTATTTAAGCACAATATAGGCCGTCATGAGCTATACCAATTTTCAAGCTTGTCTGAGCTAGAAAAGAAAGGTGGAATACAATATGATGATCTGCATGTTTTTTGTGACCATTTGGACATGCTGCATAAAGATATGTCTGAGCGGTATCAGGATCTTTTGATGGAAATTCCAGATTGGGTGATAAATCCATTTTTAGATATTGAGGAAGAAGAGGTAATGGAGGAACAACTAATAGAACTGAAAAATGACATTGAGCTGAAGCCAAAGTTTAAGAAATCGTACCAAGAGTTTTGTTTACAGAAGGAAATTTCTGATCGCTATCCTGCACTATGGACAGTAGTTAAGAAGCTCCTTGTTGCATTTCCAACATCATATTTGGTGGAATGTGGTTTCAGTGTAGTCATCCAACTTCTCTCTAATCAAAGAAATCAGATTACTGAACGTGGTGATTTAAGACTCCTGCTAAGTGACTTAAAACCAGACATGAGGAAACTGGTATCACTTCATCAAGCCCATCCATCGCATGAGTAACTGTTTCACTGTTCAATAAATTCTTAAATTTTACTGAGTTTACCAAGTTACTGGTTCCTAAGGTTCTTGATAAATGACTATCAGACTTTGAAAACCTGGTATCACTGGATCATGTTCAACAATTTTGTTGAATTAACATTAAAAGATTTTTAAATTGGATTTTGAATAAATGTGCAATTAATTGTTACAATTTTGAATGTTACTATCTTCTTTGGTGGGTCATGCAACCGCTATTCTGAATAATGCTGTTTATAGGGGGAGGGGGTGGGCAGCCCTGAGGATGAGTTTGTAGCACCAAAGGGGAGGTGGACTGAGAAGAAAAGAAAGAAACAAAGAGAAAGGGAGGGAGGAGAAAGTGAATGAGATATCTAGTCCAACCAGCTGGGTTAGAAGGGAGTGTGTGTGTATATGTGTGTGCATGGCTGTCAAAATTCCAAAAACAGGTCAAGTAGCTCAGAGGAGGCCAGTCATAAATTAGAACACTTGCTAAGCAACCTGCCATTAAGTGAGGACCACTTGTATTTGGTTTGCCAGTCAGCAAACCATGCCCACCCAGTCATGTGACCAGCAAGCCAGGCATACCCAGTCATATGACAAGCAGGCCATGCCCTCAAATTATGCCACACCCACCAAAATTTAAATCCCGCCCCTGAGTGGGGGACACTGAGGATGAGTTTGTACCACCAAGGGGGCAGTGGACTGAAAAAGTTTGGGAACCACTGGTTTAGAGCAATGAAATCTATTCCCATCTTGTGAATAGGCTTGTTATCAATAATATTTATTGAAGATAAAGCTACTTGCAATCCCTCCAGATACTGAGTATCTCTGTCATGCCCCTGTTGGAATCTGATTTTGAGATGGGGTCAGAGGAGTCATAATTAGCCTGGGCTAATTCTTTGATGTCAAAGAATTTTACATTTTACATCAAAAACATTTAATTTTGTATAAACTTTTTAAAATGTCTATTAATATTCCCTAAAAAATTATTGAATATTCTAGAATTTTTAGTATGTTCTTTCACAGATGGATGGACTTGGCAACATATTCCATGGTGCATCTTTGGAAGACCCAAAACAGCATGTTAGAGAAATTTCCTTTTTAACTATTATGTAATATCCAGAGTCATTTTTTGTGAGATGAGCAGATATGCAAATAGGATTAATAAATAAATATGTGGTTCCTAAGAGTCAACACTGATTTGAAGGCACCCAATCAAACAAGCAAATGAATTGATCATTCAGAATATTTAATAACAGAGCTATAAAGAAGTTAGGGAAGAAATTTGACTTCCCAAGTTTAGGTTTTTATCCTTCCAACATACAAAGTGTAGCTTCTTAGTATTTCTTTTCTTGACAGGGAATCATCATAGTTGAAAACACTTTTCATGCTTTTAATGAACTTGATGACACATAGTTAGAGCAGAGGTAGTACTCAGCAGGTTCTGATCAGTTCTGGAGAACCGATAGTGGAAATTTTGAGTAGTTCGGAGAACTGGCAAATACCACCTCTGACTGAAGATTTTACAGTATCCTTTTCCTGCCATGCCCACCAAGCCATGCCAACAGAACCAGTAGTAAAATAAATTGAATCCCAGCACAGAATGAGACCATCAATCAATCAGTGTATTGAGTTTGGAATTTCTAAAGAGTAAATGAAAGAAATTTGATTTCTCAAGTTTACATTTCAATCCTGCAGCTATCTACATGTTGTTTCTTTCCTGAGTTAGAAATCACATAGATGTAAAATGATAGTTTAAACAATAGAAGAATTTACCTTTACCCCGAGACTTGACAGTTATTCTTCTTTTCCTTCTATTTACCTATTTCCAAGGACTTACCTGTAGAATCTTGTAAGTACTTAAGATGTTGGCCATGTGAATATAATTTTCTGATGTGAGTCCCCCAATAGTGGTCATGACTTCCTCTTCAGTGACACAGTAATAATTGAGTGGATCCCCTTGTCTGAGAAAGAGAAGATCCAAAATGGTCCAAGTGGTTCTCCATGAATTGTAAGCATTGTCATAAATCTGGGACCCTCATGTGTTGTTGGGGAACAGATTGGGATTCTTGTTGACTACTTTAATGGTGAACACAAAAGCAAGGACATGCTGGTAGTTTTTAGGGATTAGACTGCCAAGTGAATTTTGAGTTAGATTTTAAGGGTTGATAATTACGTGACTTGTAGCTTAGATCCTTGCTTGCCCATAGAGCTCAACTAAATGTTTTCCCCTATATGATGAAAAACGCTTTTTGACATAAATGGTCCAGATATTTCACTAAAGCAAAGTTAATTTCTTCCTTCTCTTCTATCATTAATGCAAATATTATATGTGTCTATACATTTTGGTTTTAGTTTCTTTTTAAAAATTAATACTGTTTTCTTTTGAACTTTATTATATACATCAATTGTGTCTCAGATGCCGTAAAGAAACTAAGCTCTTAAATCAGAGATGATGGAGGAGATAGGCAGACAAATAGAGAGAACCACATCTTCCAGGTATGGTATATAAGGATGTAGAAAATTTTAGATGAACAAAATTGCTTCTCTTTTCACTCATTCAAAATACATTATTAGATATAATACAAAGGTTTCTTCTTTCTGTTCTCTTGCTTATATGCATATTGTATATATGTGTACATATTTTAATTTCCTTTTTTTAAATTCTTAGTCTTCATTTGTTCTTTATTATATACTTCAGTTGTGTAATTCATACAATTCTCAGATGTTGTAAGCAATACTATTAAATTAAAGATAATGGAGGAGACAGACAGCAAACAGAGTGGATTTAATCTTCCAGGTAAGGATTACAAATGTGGATTTTGGATTTACTGTATACTTTGGATATATAAAATTGTTTCTCTTTTCACTCATCCAGAATACATTATTAAATATGATACAGCAATAGACATACTTTGTAAGATTCCTAGTCAGAATTCTTGAAATGAATTAGGGATATAAGAATTCCTAATCACCCTTGTTCAACATATCCAGAGTACTCCACCTTACAATGAATCAGTATCTTGGAATTAATATTATTTAATCTTATTATTCATTCCTTATTGTCTACCAGGGGATCTAATTTGTACAGAAAGAACCATTCGGGCTCTTTGCAAATCTATCTTCACACCAGTTCCGTTGGCTATATTTATGTTTTCAATCCAAAGTTAATAACTGAAACCTGCCCACAACTCAGTTTGTGCTATAAATGTGCTTGGCATATAAAACGTCAAAAAAAATGAAGAAGATTGGAAAATAGAACAAGAGATCTATCAATATTCAGAAAGAGTCATTTGTATGGTAAAAGTAAGAATGATCATCAGACCCAAACAGAATCTTCTAAACATGAAAAACCACTTAAGATTTTTAAGGAAAGAATTTTATGGAGTCACAGACATCTTAGATAAAAATGAAGAATTACTTACTAAGCTTATGCTGGTGAAGAAATTGGATGTTTCCTAAATTTCTGTTTCCTATGATTACCAAGTGTCATGGATACAAATTCTCCTATTATAATTTCATCTGAAGAATTTGAAAGATGTGTGGAAGCTTTTCTCTCATAAGGATCCTTCAGGTTCAAACATTTTCTGGAGCTTTACAATTGAGCTTTACAAGCAGGAAAATGAGAAGAAAAGCTAGGAGCTCTTGAGATAAGCCCTATCCCAATCTTACCACCATGATAAACAAGCACCCACCATCTTGAACAAACATTCAAGAAATAAAGGCAAATAATAGTGCTGTTGTCAAATGCAGATCACAAAGAGAGGTGTAAAAGAAAGACTGTTAGGTTCTGCACATGGGCGCAAGGAACGGAGACGAGACGGTGAACAGTGAACTTCAACTCTTTATTAATCATTCTGAACAGAGCAAAAACCTAAGGCAGCAGCAGCCCTTTTATAGGCAAGCAGCTGATCTAGTAACCAATGAGAAATGTGGAGTGTTAACCCCTTTAACCAATGAGAGTGGCTCGTTAACAGCCAATCAGATTCTCCTGAACGGACCAATCCGATATCGCTATTATCGGCCAATTCAGAAGTGCAGGATTAGAACCCTGCTATTTTCTGAAGGTTTGATAAAACTTTATTGAAGCGTTTTATTGGTTCATAACACCCCTTCCCCCCGGGTTCCGTTTTGGGGGTGCGGTGATGTAATCTCTGAGGTATGAAGGTTGTTTTGACTGTCTATTGGATTTACGCTGTCCCACCGGTTCTTGTCTGTAACCCTGTTTCGGTGGGACGTTTTTGGGCAGGTTGGGTGCCGGTGGTTCCTCATTGGATGACTCAGTGCCGCTAATGTTCTCGTTGTTGTCCTCTGGCCTTTGCGGACTTGCCTCTGTTGAGGTGTTTCTCTGTGGCGAGGACACACCCTTCCCTGATTCTTCTTCATTCATTACGCCTGATTGCTGACTTCTTTCATTCCTGCTTTCCGCCACCTCGAATTCGGTTTCTTCGACATCCCCTCCCCTCTCAGTTTGGGAGTTACTGGAGTCGCGGAAACTAGGTTGTAGCCTCGAGTGAAGCTGATCTATATGGCATTTCCATATTTTTCCATCGCAGGTTTTCCCCCGGTACGACCTGGGTCCAGTGGCTTGAATTACAGTTGCCTCGACCCACAACAGTTCACCAGAAAGGTTTCTGGTGAAAACTAAGTCGTCTATCTTGAACTCGTGGCATTTTCCGCTAGATCCACAGGGTTTCTCTGGCTCGTAAGAAGGGTGAAGCCGGTTGAGGTTNTGTGTGGAGTGATGTGTTGGAGAAGGAGTATTCTGTTTATCTTATCTTCAATGTCCCCATAGTCCATTTTGTAGAGGGTTTTTTTAACAAATTGTACCATGCGCTTGGCTCTTCTGTTAGCCGCAGGGTGCACTGGTGAAGTTAGTGCATGGCGAATACCCTGGTCCATTAAGTATTGTTCAAAGGGTAGAGCGGTAAACTGGGGTCCGTTGTCGGATACCAGAAAGTCTGGCAGTCCATGCGTCGCGAATAACCTGTTCAACTTCCGGATGATGGACTCGGTTGTAGTACTCTTCATTTCGTAGATCTCGAGCCAGTTTGAATAGGCATCCACTGTTAGGAGGAACGTATGTCCCTTGGTAGGTCCCGCAAAGTCAATGTGGATGCGGGACCACAGTCCCCGGGGTGTTTCCCATTCTGTTGGAGTTGCTTTAGGTGGGGCATTGCTAACTTCCTGGCACTTTAAACAAGTCTTTACCCAGGCTTCGATCTGTTTGTCGATGCCCAGCCACCACACATAGCTTCGTGCGAGCGCTTTCAAACGCACGATGCCGGGGTGACCCTCATGCAGTGTCTTTAATACTGCTTGTTGTAACCGCTCTGGGACAACGACTCTATCCCCCCATAGGATGCAGCCTTTTTGCGAAAAAGTTCTGTTTGCCGGTTCTTGAAGGGGGTGAAGTCGTCAGGGGTTTGATCATCCCCATTCGACCCAGCTAAGAACTCGCGTTAAGATAGGATCGCGTTTTGTTTCGATCGCGATATCTCTAGCTGTTAGCGGCGGTGAATGTAGCGTTTCAATCTGGAGTGTTGTAAGGGTTGGAGCTGGGTCATCGACAGTTTCCAGAAGTGGTGCATGGCTCAGCGCGTCAGTGTGGGGAATGGCTTTCCCCGGGCGGTGTTGCAGTCTATAGTTGTGCAGCCAAAAACTCTGACCAGCAAGTCATTCTAGGTGATAATATATAGGGGGTTGGTTTGTCTCCCGCTATAATCCCCAGCAAACGTTTGTGTTCGATAACAATAGTAAAAACTCATCCACATACATATTCATGAAACCGTTTTACAGCAGATACAACAGCAAGAGCCTCTTTATCGATTTGACTATAGTTACGTCCAGCCTTTGATAGAGTCCTTGAAAAATAGGCAATGGGGGCTTCACTACCGTTTGGTAACACATGGCTCAAAATGGCTCCTATTCCAAATGGTGACGCATCACATGTAATTGTTAAAGGCAAAGTCTCGTTATACTGCATTAAAACAGCACCTGAAGTTAATAGGTTTTTCACTTGTCGGAACGCGTGCTCCTCTCGGTGCCCCCAGACCCAGGTTGCTTTTTTGTCGAGAAGCCTATGTAGGGGCTCAGCTACGGTTGCTTTGTGGGGCAGGAAGATGTTGTAAAAATTAATGAGCCCCAGGAAAGCTTGGAGATCAGTCTTATTTCTGGGTCTTGGGGCGTTCTTGATTGCTCTTAGCTTACTATTGGTGGGGTGAATGTCTTGTTTATCAATTAGGTACCCTAGGAACTCTACTTTATCTGTACACAATTGACATTTATTTTTTTTAACCTTAAGGCCGGAGTCTTTAAATTTCTGGAGAACCAGTTTAAGATGCTCCTTTAGTATTTCTCTATTCAGGGCAGCAATTAAAACATCATCAAAGTATGGTACGACCCCTTTTATCCCCTGTAAGAGTCTCTCCATCAAATTCTGAAAAATCCCTGGGGCAACACTAACTCCGAATTGGAGTCGATCGCACTTAAAGGCACCTCGGTGTAATGATCGTTTGTGCCTCTTCTGTTTTTTTTATCTACAGGCAGTTGTTGGTACTCCTGTGCTAAATCCAATTTAGCAAAGACTTTTCCGCCCCCCAGGGAATGGAGGAGGTGGTGTACCACCGGCACCGGGAAAGCGTTCTGTTGAAGGGCGTGATTCAGGGTGGCACGGTAGTCCTCACAAATCCTTCATGATCTATCCGGTTTGATGGGTGTTACAATTGGGGTTTCCCAAGGAGCATGGTCTGTTGGTTCTAAAACACCCTGGGCTATTAATTTATCAAGTTGCTCGTCAATCTTTGGTTTGAGGGCAAAAGGTACTCGACGAGGCTTAAGGCGGATGGGGGCTACTTCAGTGTTAAGGTTAAATGATATTGGGGTCCCCTTGTACTCACCTAGTTTGTCTGCAAAGACGTCCTGGAATTCCTGGACGAGGGCCTCCTCCCAGTCGTCACTGCTGGTTTGGTGAATGCCGGCTACCTCGATCCCAAGTGGAGCGAACCATTGAAGGCCTAACAAGGTAGGCCGATCACGGTCAACGAAGATCAATGGTAAAGATGCAGTACAATTTTTTTTCCAAATTTTTTTATTGATTTTAAAGACAAACAAACCATCATTAACCATTAAATACATAAAACCTCTTTCCAATATTAATTTCACAAGTCAAATAAAATATTATTTTATGCAACATAACTGTTTTACACCATTCCAATATAAACATATAAATATCTCAACAAATTTCTCATTGTTTCTCTTTTCATATTCAATTTCATTG
>BHEV01029066.1:0-13266 GCA_004319985.1 Emydocephalus ijimae | reverse complement strand
GGCCAGACAAGGAATAACAGATGGAAACTGAACAAGGAGAGATTTAACCTGGAAATAAGGAGAAACTTTCTGACAGTGAGAGAAATCAACCAATGGAACAGCTTGCCCTCAGAAGTTGTGGGAGCGCCAACACTTGAGACTTTCAAGAAGAGATTGGACTCCCATCTGTCAGAAATGGTGTAGGGTCTTCTGCTTGGGTGGGGGGTTGGACTAGATGACCTACAAGGTCCATTCCAACTTTGATTATCTGTTACCTAAACCAAAGAAGTTACTGTTGTTCTTGCCCTATGATTTATCTTGCCTTTCCCTTCCCCCTCCTGAAATGAGCACACTTCTATTTTTCTGGCCTTTCATAAAAGCCCCCAGATATGGCTCTGCCTACTGACATGGAAGTCCAAGAGTAGAATGCAAACCTGGGGATTTTTGGTGGCTTGAGGTGCTCCTGCCATTTTTTTTAACTTTTCACCTTTTTTTTATTGTTTTTAAACTCAGTTTCTTTTTATATGATGGTTGGGTTTTATTTGTAAATTGCCCAGATTCATGTAAGTGAGATAGGCAATGTAGGAGTTTGACAACTAAATGTATTAAATTATTAATATATAATTGAAACTATAGTTTAAAAAGCCACTTGGACAAATATTTTATATCTAAATAATTAATCACAGAATCACAAGACTGATACCCTTTTGAAATTTATTTCAGTTTCACAAATCAGTCAACTATTTGAAATTATGCAACCATCTTAGCTTTAGCCATGTCTTTTGATATAAGAAAGGAGAAAAAGTACATGTATTTGTATTTGTAACTAAATACATCTGTAACTTATGTATTGCTCCTATGCGATGCTCTTTCTTAATTTCATTTTAAGAATGATTAAAGATGGAATCAGCCAGTGGGAATCTTCTTCCCAGGGGTGGGATTCAAATTTTTTAACAACCAGTTCTGTGGGTATGGCTTAGTTGGTGGGTGTGGCTTGGTGGTCATGTTATTGGCTGGGCATGGCCAACTCAATATCACTGACATCGAGGCACACATCTCCTCACCTGGCCTCTCATGACTGTGGGGATGCTGCAACAGTTGTAAGTGTGAAAAATGGTCATAAGTCACTTTTTTCAGGACCATTGTAACTTTGAATGGTCACTACACACAAGCAAAGTACCAGCAAAGGAGGGGGAAAAAACTCCAGAGATGTTGCTGAGACAGGAAGTCTCATCCTGCCAAGAATGTATTCAGGGTTAAAAGAGTTTCTGTAAGCAACACCAGAATACTCTATTAGGTCTTAGGGGGCTGATCTAACTTGAACCATAATCTAAAACCATCTCTATCTATTGGACCAAATGGAATATGTGCCTACTTCTAAAAAAAGCTATCCACTGCCATAGCCGAACCTCTAAGCATAATCTTTGAAAAATCTTTCAGGACCAGCTCCTTGCCTAACCTATGGTCACAAGCCACGGTCATCCCCATCTTGAAAAAGGGAGACCACAGCCTAGTTGAAAAGTACAGACCAATCTCCTTATGCTGCATCACCTGTAAAGTCATGGAATCAATTATTAACCAATCTATTATCCTCCATTTAGAGACAAACAACCTACTCTCCAATAAACAATTTGGTTTCAGGAAAAAACTATCCTGTAATCTGCAACCCTTACACTGCAAAAACATATGGACTACAGAACTCAATCAGGACAAAGCAATAGATGCAATCTACATAGACTTCTGTAAAGCCTTTGACTCAGTGGTACACGACAAACTACTCCTAAAACTAAAATCTTATGGTATCTCTGGACAACTGCATAACTGGACAGAAGCATTCCTGTCAAACAGACAATGAATGGTCAAAATTGGGAGTGTCCTATCAAATTCTGTACCTGTCAATAGTGGTGTCCCTCAAAGCAGTGTTCTAGGACCAACTCTTTTCATACTCTACATAAATGACCTCTGTGATCAAGGCAGAGCAACTGCCTTCTCTTCGCTGATGATGTAAAGCTATTCAACACCACAGACAATACTGCTACCCTTCAAAAAGACCGTGACTATGTATCAGAATGGTCAAACAAATGGCAATTTCAAATCTCAACAAATAACTGCTCTGTCCTACATATTGGCAAAAAAATCAGAAAATAAAATACAGACTGAATAGTCAAGATCTTGTTGATGATCCAACCTCTGTAAAGGACCTTGGAATACTCATCTCTAATGATCTAAGTGCTAGAGCCCACTGTAACTACATAGCCAAAAAGGCATTAAGAGTTGTTAACCTAATCCTACGTAGATTTTTCTCTGGTAATATCACACTACTAACTAGAGCATACAAAACATTTGCTAGACCAATACTGGAATACAGCTCATCAGTATGGAACCCACATTACGTATCTGATATTAGCACAGTTGAGAAAGTCCAGAAATATTTCACAAGAAGTGTTCTCCACCCCTCTACTCGTTGTAGAATATCTTATGTCACCAGACTTGAAATTCTAGACCTAGAAAACCTTGAATTATGCCATCTTCAGTCTGATCTAAGTATGGTATATAAAATCATACATTGCAATGTCCTACCTGTCAATGAATACTTCAGCTTCAACCATAACAACACAAGAGCACACAATAGACACAAACTCAAGGTTAACCGCACCAAACTTGATTGCAGGAAATACGACTTCAGCAACAGAGTGGTCAATGTCTGGAATACTCTACCTGACTAGTTTCTTCCACAAACCCCAAAAACGTTAACCTTAGACTGTCTACTATTGACCTCACCCCTTTCCTAAGAGATCTGTAGGGGGCGTGCATAAGCGCACCAACGTGCCTACCATCCCTGTCCTGTTGTTTCTTTTATTTTTCTTATATGTACCCATTTCATGTATTCATAACTATGTATATACTTATACCTATTATCTTGTAAGCGATTGACAAATCAAATTAAATAAATAAATAAAAATAAATAACATATGTGATAAATGAGACCAGCAGTAATGAATTATGACTGAAAATGGACCTTGAACAAAAAAATGCCAAATTAACTTTCACTGTCTAAAAGCCAGAAATATGGTTATATGAAACTCAGTAGTTTTCAGATTTGTTGTTCCAGTTTGTTCATTTTCTCATAACTCCCAAATATCTATAAATACATCTTCATTTTAGCAAACTACTATTCTTTAAATAATTATAAAATATTTAGATTTTAGCATTCATTCATTGTAAAGAAGTATTTTTTGTTTTTCTTTAACAAATTAACCTCAAATAAATTTGCATGACTGTAGAAATACTTCAGAAATTCCATTGTTAATGCTTATTTTAGAAACAAATATGCAAATGAAATAAACATATTTGGCATTTTTTGCAGATATTTTGCATGAAATAATGGACATTGGAC
Source organism: Emydocephalus ijimae (assembly GCA_004319985.1). Lineage (NCBI taxonomy): Eukaryota > Metazoa > Chordata > Lepidosauria > Squamata > Elapidae > Emydocephalus > Emydocephalus ijimae. Next base: position 9,890 of record BHEV01029066.1, on the reverse strand, counting down.
TAAGCTTTAAGGTGGTAACATATATTGCTGATGTCTTTATGTTTTACAAATAGCTTTCAGGCATAACATATATTGCAATTTAAACAATCATATACTAAAGCAAAAACAGACTTAATTCAAGTATCAGGAATACAAAAAAATTCTAGAAGTTGTCCAAATACTTAAAAATAGATCATTTGAAAAAACAAACAGAAGTGGCCAGCAAATGAAAATATACAACTATCTTTCTGAAGTCGATGTTTGGTTACATTACAATTACAAGTTTAAAATAAAAATATCCCAAGAAAACAATGCATCACAAATTGTTAACAATTTAACTTTAGAAATTATTGTAACATTTCATCTTTGAAATAGCCAGCAATCAATGAAACTTGCTCTTAGCTAGAGAATATTAAAAAGTTAATTTATGGACATTAAAATTCATAGGTGTCAGCTTTGGAAGCCATATTCCATGCTGCCACATAGCCTGAGAAAGTGGGAGGGGACGATTTCAAATAAGTAGCTCTAAGTAGACAAAATAAAATTCTTCTTGTTAGTTCAAGGTCATTTAGTATGGCGCAGGATGAAATAAGGATCTTACTTTTGGACGGATCGTGATTGGGCCACGTGGTGTGATGATGACCAAGTGGGAATGGATTTGTAATATGGAAATTTGTGGAAAGCCCAAAAACTTTTAGATCGGGATTCCACAGATGTGCCAGGTGCTATTCTAATAAAGGTACTTTTTATATATGTTTGTCTCAGAGTTACTGATTGGAATGGAGGTTTGCTGGAACGCTGACAATAGGAAATACTAAATATGCTTTTTGAAAATTCAACAACATTCTTGATTTATGGCAAAACTACTTTATCTAGTTAGTATATATAGTAAAGTAAAATCCTTTAAAGGAACATCCTTTAAAATATTGACTATGTGTCTAAAAAGTATTAAAATGCATAATATTTTGAACTATTTCCAAAAAATACTGCATCAATATAATTTCATTTAACCAGAGGCACCTAAATACTATAATCAGGTTTTGGTGTTCTAGACATTTTAAGATTTTATGACAGTCATCAAATTTCATTTTGCTTTCATTATGGCAAAAACAATTCTTGTTCTATTGGTTGCTCATATTAAATGACATTCTTAGTATTATTTTTACACAGGAGTATGTATTATTGTCTAGATTTACTGATCCTTTTATTATTTGCCATTATTTCTATAGGTATTTCATCTGTTCCTATCATCTAATTTGGTAATGATCTGTGTAATGATCTATCTTCATCTTCTAATACAAGATTTCTTGCAAGTACGGAATATATTCTAATGTATCTTTACGTTAATTCTTCTGTACATAATTTCAGTATTCTTGCCATCTTTGTTTTATCTTCCTAGAATCAGTTGGTAGTATCCATTAGTATCTTTTAATATAGCAATTTGAGACTGGAATCTCATGGATTTAGAAAACTTTTGGATGTTTTAACTCTCCTTGAGAACAGCAGATATGTACTCAAGATCATACCACAAGAACTAGTTGGTTTTCTGCTTCAGCTTCAGTTTAATTTAGAACTCGTGCATGAGCAACTGGTGATATATTCCACAGTTAGACCCAGCCATAACTTTGCTGTTGTTATTAAGTTCTTCCATTTCCTTCTATCATTCCTGTTAAGCCTGGGTTCCCCAACCAGTGTTAAGGAGACAAGCTAAACAGAATGTGCAGCGTTAGTCAGATAGGCACACAGATAAATGAGTGAGATAAGCTTGTATGTTTGTTAACATACAGTAAAAATAATAGATACGCTTGTGCTATCAAAAATATAGTTTATTCCATTTCGAGATTATAGCATAGTCAAAATAACACTCCATTAGTCATGTATCATTTAGTCAGTCCATTCAAGGATATTCAGTTAGCAAAGTCCATGTAGAAATATCCTATGTCAGTTCACTTACTAATCAGTCCTTTGTTTATCTCTCCCGTTCGAGCAAAGCAGTCTTGAGTCCATGCAGCAATCAGGGATCATCAAAGCCAGAGAGAGAGCAAGCTGCCGTTCCTTGCTTCTTTTAAAGTGCTTTTACAACCACTCCCTTAATTACATTCCTACAGTTAAAGTTGCAGACACTTTAACATATAAACCATGATTGAATATTTATTATTTTACCTAAACCAGTTAGGGTAAACAATGTTATCCCTAACAATTCCTTCTATCAATATACAGTCAATTTGATTTCTTTGTACCCCATCTGGTGATGTCTGTGTACATTAGCATTTTTTAATTGTATGAAATCTGCGTTAACAATCATTGTTTTTCCTGCTTCATTTCAGTTTCTAAACCATATAGTACTTTCCCTTTTAATATTTCCAACTTTGGCACTGCAGTTACCAATCACAAGTGGCAGGTGTCCTGTCAATTTAAAATCCATAACCCATCATCAATGGTTGTAACATAAACCTGGACAATTGTCACACAAAGGATTGGTTATAAAATCTAATTGATATTATCCAGTCACTGATAGTATTACAGTGAAGTATTATTCTTGCTATATACTTCTTCACTATGAAAGCAACAATGAACCTTCTTTGTCAATAGGAGTAAAGAGCGTGATCTTCTAATTGGAAGTATCAGGTTTCAGTCCATCTCAATTTGCTGATGCTTAAGATGTCAATGGGTAGGTGATTCATTTAATCCAAGGGTATCAAACTCAATTTCGTTGAGGGCCTCATCAGGGTTGTGCTTGATTTAGGGGGTGGGGGGGGACATGGCCAGCTCAATGTCATTCATGTTGGGGGATGCCTATGGTGGCCTAGGCTGGGGGTGGGGGATCCTTCCCTTTCCTTCTTTTTCCTTACCTCTTTATTCTTTCTTCTCTTCTTTCCTGGCTCTCTTCCCCTCTGTCCCTATTTTCCTTTGTCTTTCCCCTTTCTCCTTTCCTTTCCCTTTTTGGATGCTCAAATGCAAAAGGGGAACCATTTCTTGATGCCTCCTTGCTGTGATCAAATGCCACTTTTGCTAGTAGTTTGTGGCCACTTAAAAGATCAAGAACAAAGCAGGCTCAGTTCATACCATGCTTGCATTTAGTAGCATCCAGACAATAGTATAGCTATGACCGTAAGTGATAATTGATCAAAACTCCTCTGTTTTTTATGTGCAACATAACAGCACTTAACAGAGGTAAGTTCATTGCTTTTCTATTAATACATAACCCTTAAAAGGGTTCTTCTGTAGGGACCCTGCCATGGTCTAACTCAGATTGAAAATATAGCAAAGGAAAATATTTTCCCCCATTCTGCTTTGTCCTGTTTTCCCCAATCGAAATGGCTGTTTGCAACACACAAGGAGGGGATACTTTCCTAAGAGCTCACAATTCAAGAATACCAATGTACTAATCTAATCTAATCTAATCTAATCTAATGCACCTTTCATTAAGTGCACATGAGGTATCTCAGGGTGGGGAAGACCATGGGGAGGGGCTAGTGATGAAGCAGGCCCTCAAGGCCTTCCTGACCTATTAAGATACCTTCCTGTCACACCTTCCCTTCCTGCCAAGCAGACTCACTCACTGGACTCACTTAGATCTGCCTCCTCTTTGCTGCTGTTTCTTCGCGTTTGAGCGGGTGGCGGCAACCGTGGCTCTTTAGGCCCTCTGCTGCAGTTCTCTGTCGGCTGAACCCACCACTGGCTCGCCCTGCCCCTCGTCCTCCTCTCCCAGTCACTCCTTGCCTAAGAAGGTAAAGGTGACGGCAGTGGATGGAGACTCACTCCATATTTGAAGTGCATCTGTATTTGCCTCTTCCTTCAGCCCTTGCATGTGCTGCATGCATCTCAATCGTTTGGGGAGACGTACAACTTGCTCTCCGCCCAGCCTGGCTGATGCTGATGCTCTCACCATCTCCATGGCCTGCTTGCTGCTCTTGCAGCGCCTTCCACAGAACAGTTAAATTTAGCGCACTTCACAGTGGGGAAGATGGCATCCCCTCCTCGTCCTGGAGTCCATTACGACGCGGAGCGTTGGCTGCAGCTGGGCCAGGCCAATGTCTCAGGGTGGAGAAAAGTTGCGCATTTCTCCAAGTGACTGAGGTGTGCACAGCAACCACAAGGGCCAGAAGAAGAGGCAAGTATAGGGGCGCTTGGCTCTCACTCTAGAATATGGAGCGAGTTTCCATCTGCTGCCGTTGCCCTTACCTTCTTAGGCGAGGAGTGACTGGGAGGGGAAGGCGAGGAGCGGGGCCAGCCGGTGGTGTGTTCAGTTGGCAGGGAGCCACAGCAGGGGGACGAAAGAGCTTTATTTATCTGGGAACCTGAAATGATTCTTGATTCAAATTATATGATAAAAAGCACCCAAAAAAGATGAAAGAACAACAGAGGCAAAAAAACCAAAAAAACCCCAACTGTCGCCTGTTTTTAGAAATGGTTCAAGAGGGAACACACACACACACAAGAGAGAGGTGATGAGAGAGAGAAAAAAAGAGATGAGAAAAAGAGAGAGAGATGAGAGAAAGGTTTAACAGATAATCAGAGTTGGAAGGGACCTTGTAGATCATCTAGTCCAAGCCCCCACCCAAGCGGGAGACCCTCCACCATTTCTGACAAATGGCACTCCAATGTCTTCTTGAAAGACTCAAGTGATGGCGCTCCCACAACTTCCAAGGGGAAGCTGTTCCATTGGTTGATTGTTCTCACTGTCAGAAAGTTTCTCCTTATTTCCAGGTTAAATCTCTCCTTCTTCAGTTTCCATCCATTATTCCTTGTCTGGCCTACAGGCGCTTTAGAAAATAGCTTGACCCCTTCCTTCCTGTGGCAGCCCCTCAAGTATTGGAAGACCTCTATCATGTTACTCCTGTCCTTCTCTTTACTAGACTAGCCAAGCCCAGTTCCTGCAACCGTTCATTGTATGTTTTAGCCTCCAGTCCCCTAATCATCCTGGTTGCTCTTCTCTGTACTTTTTCGAGAATCTCAACATCTTTTTTATAATGTGGTGAACAAAACTGGATGCAGTACTCTAGGTGCGGTCTTACTAAAGCTTTATAGAGTGGTATTAGTACTTCCCTTGATCTTGATTGTATCCCTCTAATACAACTTAGGAGTGCACTAGCTTTTTTGGCGGCTGCTGCAAACTGCTGGCTCATATTTAGCTGGTTGTCCATTAAGACTCCAAGATCCCTCTCACAGTTACTGCTATTGAGCCTGGTTTTACCCAGTCTATATGTGTACTTTTGGTTTTTCTTGCCTAAGTGTAGGACTTTACTTTTCTCTATATTGAATTTCATTTTGTTAGATATGGCCCAGTGTTCTAGTCTATCAAGATCCATCGGGATCTTGAGCCTATCTTCTTGGGTGTTAGCTATTCCTGCCAGCTTAGTATCATCTGCAAATTTGGTAAGTTCCCCTTCAACTGAGCAGAAAGGATCATGGGGCCAGGCCCCTCCCACCTGCATCACACACTTCTCCTCACCCTCGTCCTCCCTGCTCAAGCAGGACAACAGGGTCTCTCATTCCTCACCCGGCACCGTGAGCTCCAGTGGGCTGGATGCGGATATGAGGGGCCTGGCCCCACAGTGCCTCCTCACTCAGTTGAAGGCTTCGTTCCTGCCTTCAAACAGTAAGCCCATCATGGAATTGGCCAGGTGCAGAAACCAATGCAGTCCATGGCCCAGGTGTGCTGTTCATGTTTATGTGCCAGTCTTATTGTTTGAGTGCAGGAACGAATCCTTCTACTGAGCAAGGAGGCACCACAGGGCCAGAACCCTTGCACCAGCCCACCAGAATTTGCCAAACCCGGGGACGAATGAGACCCCATTGTCTCATGGATCCCACCTGCATATGAATGGGTACTTGGAAACAGAGCAATCTTTGAGGGCAATTCTGCTGCTGTGCCTCTGCTTTCCTCAGCTCAGATGGAGCTGAGGCACCCAAGCCTCTGGCAGCAGTGGGAGCCACCTGAGCAGCCATGATCGTCTCTCCCCAGCCAGCCAGCCGGCCAGCCAGCCAGCCCCGCCTGACCTGCTCCTTGCTTGGCTGACTGACACAAACCAGACGGCTAACTGGAGCCATTGAGGCTCCGGATGCAGAAGGGGCCCCTGAGAGAGGGAGACCCTGTCTGGAGGGATCCTCCATGGGGGCGCTACCAAAAAGATTGTGAAGGTCCGTGAACCATGGTCGCCTGGGCCAATAAGGAGCCACCAGGAGCAGGTCTGCCTTCTCGTGAATGAGTTTTTGTATGACTCTGGGAACTAACGGCAGCGGAGGGAAGGCATATAGGAGCCCTGGGGGCCATGGGCAGCGTAGCGCATTGTGGTTCTCCAACCCGTGAGACGGGTACCTGGAGAAAAACCATGGAAGCTGTGCGTTGGATGGGGAAGCGAAGAGATCCACCCTCGGGAGGCCGAATATTCTGGACGCCTCCTTGAATAGGGATGGATGGAGGTGCCATTCTGCTTGGTCCACAGTGGCCCTGCTCAGCCAATCCGCCTGGATATTGGAGATTCCAGAGATGTGCTCGGCTTTTAGTGAGAGGAGGTTGGATTCTGCCCAACGGCAGAGACGCTCGGCCTCCCTCATCAATTGAATAGACTGGGTGCCTCCTTGCCTGTTGATATGGGCTTTGGCCGTGATGTTGTTCGTGAGAATGAGGACGTGACGTCCGCGGACCGGGGGAGGAAGCTGCGCAGGGCCAGGAGGACGGTGTGAAGCTCCAGCCAGTTGATGCTGCATCTTTGCTCGATCGGCAACCACTTGCCCTGTGCTGAGAGCGAGTTGACGTGAGCGCCCCAACCGGATAGGCTGGCGTCCGTGGTGAGAGTTAGCCGCTGAGGTTCCGTGAAGAGGTGGCCCCTGTTGATGGCGGGGTTGGTCCACCAGAGGAGAGATGTGAGAACCCTTGGAGGCACCTTGACTCTGGACTTCGAGTTGCTTCTTCCGGATCTTTGGAATGGGAGCAGGAACCACTGAAGGGATCTGCTGTGTAAACGGGCCCAGGGAATAATTGAGATGCATGAAACCATCTTACCCAATAATTTAGAAAGGTCAAGTAACGCCACCCTCCTTGATCACCTAATCTGTTTGACCAGAGCTTGAATGCTGAGGAACCTCTCCGAAGAGAGGAAGACCTTTTCTGTAACAGAATCAATTATGGCTCCCAAGTGGGTGATTCGGGTGGATGGGGTCAGTTGACTCTTTTGCCAATTGACGAGGAACCCGTGTGCCAGTAGCACGGAGAGGGTGGCCCTGGTATCCCTGACTGCCTGGGTCTTGGACGGGGAGAGAATAAGGATATCGTCCAAATAGCAGTGGAGGTGGACGGGAACGCTCCTGAGGTGAGCCGCCAAGGCCGCAAGGACCTTGGTGAAGGTCCTGGGGGCTGAGGCCAGACCAAAGGGGAGGGCCACGTATTGATAGTGAAGGTTATTATAATAGAACCTGAGGAATTTGTGGTGAGAGGGCCGGATTGGAATATGTAGGTATGCCTCCGAGAGATCTATGGAGGATAACCAGTCACCCCGCCTGGTACCCAAGAGAATCGATTGCAAGGTGTGCATTTTGAATTTGCACTGGATAAGGTGGCACTATAGCCATTTTAAATCTAATATAGCTCTGCATCCCCCAGAATGCTTGGATACCACAAAAAGGTGGGAGTAGAATCCCCATCCCCTCTGGGCCAGTGGAACGGGTTGAATGGCCTGAATGTCAAGCAGGTGCTGGATGGCTGCATCCATTAGTGCACGTTTGGCGGGATCCCTTGAGGTGGGGGATGTGATGAAGAAATCAGCGGGGGCAGACCTGAACTCAAGGGCGAGACCAAACCTGACGGTGTCCCTAACCCATGCATCGGATGTGGATTTGTCCCATTGGGCGGCGAAGTGCCTGAGGCAGCCGCCGATGGGGAGGGAGGAAGAAGATCTATCTGGGTCGGTGGTAGGGCCTCCCCCCTGATGCCCTAAAGGGCCTCTTATAGTTGCCGCCCCATCTGCTTCTGTCGCCTGAGCCCGAGCGATCCTGGGACCGGAAGGAAGGGGGTCTCGGGTATCTGGGCAGGAAGGGGGGTTGGTAGAAGGGGCGGGGAGAGCCCCTCCGAAAGGGCTGAGGGCCTCTTGTCTCTGGCCTCTGAAAAAGGGAGGGCAGGTACTTCCTCTTGCTGCGGCCCTCGACCAGCAGGGGTTCCAAAGCCGGGCCGAACAGTTTGTCTCCCTTGATGGGAACAGTGGCCAGCTTGACCTTATTTTTAACATCTGCCTGCCAGTGCTTGAGCCACAGCAGGCGGCGAGCTGTGACATGGGACGTTATGGCTCTGGAAGAGAACTTTACTGACTGGTAAGTGACGTCAGCTGAGAACTCGGCTGCAGCCACCAGTTTCGCTATGTCTTGGTGCGCCCTCACACTGGACGCAGGGAAATGTTCTCTCAGCTGTGGATAGAGGACCTTGTGAAGAATGAAGCGGCCGTAGCCGATCTAATGGTCCAAGCGTCGGATAGATGGGCCCGGCGCAATGCCAGTTCCGTCCACTTGTCCTCAGGTTTCAAGGCCTCTAAGGTCTCACTGGGGGTAGAGGAGGAAGCAAGGCCCACAATGGGATCGTCAACCTCCAGGATGTTTAGAAGGCTAGACATTGCCGAGTCGAGATTAAAAAATCTCTTGTCTTGGCTAGAGGTTTTAGGGGGGGCTCCCGTGGAAGCAAGTTGCTTCGCCACTAGGTCTACGAAGACCCCCCCATCCTGACCCCACCCTCCACCACTGGTTGTGTGAAAATGGAGTCCTCTGGTCCCTCTGAGGCGGGGGGAAGGTCAGAGGAAAACTGGTGAAGAAGCCCAGAGACGTTCTTGGCTTTAAAGAGAAGGGATTTAAACAAGTGTGGCTTGAACAGCCCCCCGAATACGGGTTGGTCGGGAGAAGCCCCCTCGTCCTCCGACATCTCCCCCTCCATGAGGTCCACCTCTAAGAGGGGCTCACTATAACGGGAGCATCCCATCCGGGAATCCTCTTCCCTGAAGTCACCAAAGTCCTCTTCCTCCTCCTCCTGGGTCCCTACCGGAGGAGGGCTGTCCCTCTGAGAGAGTACCTGACCAACCATCCGGGAATCCTCTTCCTCTTCCCTGAAGTCACCAAAATCCCCTTCCTCCTCCTCCTGGGTCCCTACCAGAGGAAGGCTGTCCCTCTGAGAGAGTACCTGACCAACCGGGGGATCCGGCTGTGGAAGGGATATGATGGATAAAGAGTCGTGGTCAGGAGCCTGTGGCGAGAAGCCTGATCTGGACATGTGCTGCAGGCCCTCCGCAATGCCCTGGTGGATAGCCGATTCCATCCAAGCCTTGATGTGGGCTGGAACCTCGGATGTAGAGGGTTCTTCCTGGCGCAGACCAGCGGCTGTAGGTGTAAAGGTGGCTTCAGGGGTCTGTCTGGTCGGTGGTCCAGGGGTGAGGTGACCCTGAAGTGGACTGCGCCTAGATAGGGAAGACGGGTCTGGAGGGGGAAGAGGTTGAGTAGAGGTGGAGGGAGTGGGAGGAGGAAGGGCTGGAGGCCCCAAGCGGGACTCCCTTGACCGCCTATCAAACTCCTTTTCCAATGCCTTATGGCACCTTAAGGCATCTCGTTGGGAGGCCTTGGAAGGTTCCTTGTCCTGCCTGCGCAAGTAGTGGGACTTTGCCTTCGCCTTCAAGGAAGGTCATTTAGAGAGATTGTTGTCTGCCATTTTGATAATGATAATGATAATAATAATAATAATAGCAAAGGGTGGTTGGCTCGCCTGGAGTTAGCCTGAGTAGGGCCAAGTGAGATTTGAGCTGGCCCGTTCCCCCTTTTGGAATTTAATATGTACAGTGACAACAAGTAATAAGGTGTGTGTGTGTGTGTGTGTGTGTGTGTGTGTGTGTGTGTATGGATCTTTGGTTATTCGGGTTTTCTCCCGCGTAAGGTTG
>BHEV01029065.1:0-14757 GCA_004319985.1 Emydocephalus ijimae | reverse complement strand
TTTGGGATCTCTTTTATCAATGGTTAGATAATACAATATAATAATAGAATATTTAGAAATCTAGGAAATAACGAATGTATATATTTTTTTGGTTTTGACAATATTTTTAGAATATTTTATTAAGATAGATATGGTATGATTCTATGATTTGTTTTAAAATAATTTAATTCAATAATAGTTATCTCACTTAAGTATGAATTAGTAAAATTGTAGTCAAATGATTGTTTAATAATGATATTAGGATACTTAACTGACGATTGATAATGTGAGTTATCATGTAATGTAATTGTTTTGATGACTGTGAAATGAATGCACTGAAAGGAGTGGTAAACCAACCGATACACTGTAAATTTATGAATTTATGTTATGTTTTATGTTATGAATTTATGTTATGTTTTTTGTTTGTTGTTAAAAATCAATAAAACTTTTATCAAAAAAAAAAAGTCACAGGAAATACTGGAAATGGAAGCACACACTGATACAAAATCAGAACACATTATTTGAACTTATATCAACTTATTAATCATTGTGCAAAAGGTTGTTGACATAGTTCTGTGAATGACTATGATTTCTTCTATGACCTTTCACTGAACCTTCAATTACAGGGCATACTGATGTTAGGAAGAGATGGAAAGCAAGCTAAGTCTGATCCTGGAGTTCCACATAAGCTAGTAGCCAGACATCTTCCTTCAGTCTCCTTATCCTGGTGGATCACATGACAGTTGAGAGGAAAGGCTTTAAAAGACTCAAAACTACATTCAACAGTGACAAGGGGTATGAAGAAAGGCTACCAGTTCATCCTCAATTGTATCCCAACATGAAGAAGATTTAGTTAGCCAATGGTGAGTCTAGTTGAGGAGGTAAGGACAACTCCTCAGATTTTATTAACCTATAGTTCTTTCACTATCTAGGAATTATTTCCAGCTGCCCATGTATGGAAGCTTTTTTTCAGCTAGAAGAATTCTAGGATTACTTGCTTCTTATGTAGCGATTGGTGCTACAGATGCCAATAGACATTTTTTTCAGCAAATAATCTCATGAAGAAGTTCTGTTTAATATGGGCATCTGCCTGTATACTTTTCACTTTGTAAAAACCAAAAATTTCCAATTAATCCTGAAAGACACATCAATATATTTTCCTTGGTTGAGGTCCTTCAGGTTTTACATGAAAGGGTCTAATCTTGCACATTTTGTATCAGTTTTCTTATTGATTTTATTGAAGACATCATTGACCTTAAGAAAATACATGCTGGAATTTTATCACCTGATCTTTGGACTCCTGACCAGCATTAAAGGGAAGATAAATTATATTTCCTACCATTAAGAAAAAAATGTGGAGCAGAAACGGACTAGAGCCCAGCAACAAGAAAAAAGTGCTTTTCATCTTAACACATTGTTTGGTTGGATTTGGTCCTTTTTCTAAAAATTCCTCCTTTTCCCTTTTTTCCTTTGAAATGCTCAGGTGTTAAGGGACTATGTAGGATTGTTTTTTGTTTTTTTTTAAAACTTGCCTGGAGATAAGGACTCTTCCAATGTCTTGTAGAAAAATGGGAACTGGAAAGCAGCTAATTTTCATCTGAAAGCTGTTTTGCACCGGAAAAAAACACCACTTTTTTTCCTCAACATGAAATCCTCTATTTAGCCCAATTCTGTATTATTTGTTTATTTGTTTAATTAATTAATTTCTATGCCACCCATCTCCCCTCCAAGGTGATGCTGGGTCTTGAGACTTCTATTAGAATCTCATAACTAGTATATCAAGGAAATGTACAGATTTGATTACCCTATCTCAGTTTTCAAATAACATGTTTAATAAAGCAGTTTATTGCTACATTTGATAAAAGTATCTATTTCATGTCTTGGTATTTTAGGTGAAGGCAATAAAGCAAGGAATTCACATGAAAAGTGCTAAGTAATATTAAAGAGAAAGAAGTGATGCACACATCAATACCCTTCTTCAGCCTGGCACAGATTTAAACACACATGTACAAAAAAGCCAACTTAATGGTAGAGTTATCACAGGTCATTTCATTAAGATTAGGAAAAAGAAAGGCATTTCAATAGCTACCCTATTTGGCCATCTGTCCAACAGAAACAAGGAATGGATGTATGCTGATCTTTTACCATCTGTACTTGTCAATGGTTTCACAGCAAGCAAAGCCTCCTGTCAAATCCACTTTAATGTTGACTCTAATTTTGTTTGCATAGATCTTTAACAGTATTGTAAATATCCCTACTGATAAATAGTTGTCTGTGAAACATCTACATGAATTTAAGGTTTTCTTAGGTGCAATTAAAACTGAGCATTACTGAAATTTTTATTTTAACAATATAATTTGAAATCAAACAACAAATCCAAATGAGACTGTGTGCATGTGGATAGTTTAGAACTAAATATCCTATAACACATTTATTTAACAAAAAATATACTCAGTAATAAGACTATGTCAAACTCTTACACAATTCTATTGGGCTGTTTTCCCCCTTCTAATCCTCCCCATACAATAATTGTATAGAGAGCCTCATTATACTGAAGGATTGTACTGTATTTCTAGCTACTTCTCAGTTTTATATGAAACTAAAAGAAGACAAAAAAGAGCAAATACGATGCTACCTTTTATATGGCAAGTGTAAGGCATCCAGAAAGTATCCATGATATCAATCACTCCAAGACATTTTCTCTCCAATTGATTTATTTAGAAACAGACCTGGTATGTCTAAAGCAATTTCCCAAAGTGAAAATTTTTTGCACATTATACAGAATTCACCTTCTCTCCTCCCTTCTCTCCTCCCACTTCTACACTTCATAAATCATGAGGACTAATTAACTGCAACTGGAATTTCTTAATACAACATACAAAATAACCTTGAACTTTTCAATTCCTCCAACTCCCTTCAAAAAAAAAAAAAACGTGGCAGCTGAATTTCAAAGCTGCCAGCAAGATTGATTGACTAATTGATTGATTCTGCTCATGAATTGCCCCAGGGTACATATTTCTGGGTAGTGAGACTGGTTGGTATGCAGAAGTTGTGCAATACTGAGGGAAAAGACAAGTATGTTACTGTTTTACAGCACCTCTCCTATGGAATGGGATTCATCCTGAATGTCCCTCATTCTGCTGTTGTTTAGAATAGGGGTCACCAACCTACTGCTTCATTACACTTGTTATATTTTACTTTTATATTTTATATTCTGTTCATTTTATTGTAATTCCTTGGGTTATTATGGGCTGCTCAGAGGCATTAACCACTATCCAGTTTGTGGTAAAGTACCAAGCTAGAAAGTGGGAGACTGTATTGCAGTTCCTCCTTAGCCATGGATGCCAGCTGCATGATCTTCCCTCTCAGTCCAAGCTACCTCATAGAGTTGTGGGTGAAGTAGTAGGAGGAAGGTGTGTTGGATATGTTTGCTGCCTTGAGTTATTTATAAAAATAATAAAATAGGATACAAATATATAAAATAAACCAAGGGTTGGGTAGCATGAAAGTTTAATAATTTAGTATTATTAAATTATGGTTATTTAATCATTACTCATGTGTTACCTATTGATAAATTATTTCAAAATCTTCCTTTGCTGATTTAGTTTTCAAAAAGAATTGGGAACCATCCCAGTTGAGGATATTACAACACACCACAGCAAAAAAAGATATCTGGTACCTTTTTTCCACCATATACTAAGTGGCTCACTTGCTATAACAGAGTGGTGCCTTCTGATAACTGTTCAAATGTTATTTTCTGTAAAATAGTTGTTTATGGTAGTTGATGACTTTACTACTATCTTTAAATCAAATTAACAGAATTCTGAACAGCAAAGATAAAGTTAAGGAATAACAATGGAATTGATTGGAGGGGTATAAATGAGATTGGAAGATAAAGGATCTGGAGTTTTATCTGGAGTTCTTTTGGCTTGTTGTATTGATATGTGGGAGATGGGGAAAATGTTGCCTTGGCAATGATTGGATAAGAGGAGTGTGGAGCCCACTGCTGCAAAATGACAAGAGGAAAAAACTCAGAAAGAAATATCTGTAACTTATTAGGCTGTAAAAAGGGACAGTGGAAGATTTGTACTTTCAGACTTGCAAGATTCTATCAATGTAGCTTTACAATAAAATAGAACTTGCAATCTGATTGTGTTTGCTATTTGCTCTACCTGGGAAGATTGATGCTTGTTCAGTAAGCAGAATGGAGGCCAGATAAGTTTTAGCTTTCTTTAAAACCATTTCCTCTCACTTTTTATTTAGAAAATAAGATTTTGATTTTGATTTCAATGAAAAAAATGTACACCTTTCCCAGAGCTATTAAAATTCTTCCAGTTGAAAGAGTACATTAAAAATATAGGAACAAGGGCTATTTCACTGATCCATTTTTTGTTTGCTCCAGAACCCAAATCCCAGACACCCACCAGAATGTCTTTTGCTTCACCTCTACTTGGTAAATCCTAGAGTTCTGGTATCAAAACCAGAAGTTTTTTGGAACTTTCTGAAGGAGGTTGAGAATGAATTATTGTTTGTTTGGAGATCAGAGATTTTTCTCAACCCTTGAATACTCTCTTAGGGCTTATAAGATTGTAGCTTACTAAGTTGCATGATTAAGTACCACTGAAGCAAAGATCAATATGGTAATATTAGTTTAAATGCTCACAAAGTAATAGAAACAAGCAGGTGTTTGAAGATAGATTTTGCAATGATTCAGAGTACATAATTCCATTCTGGATAAGATAGCTATATTAGGAGCAATAGTAATAGTCATAGTAATGCACTGACATTTGCAAAAAGAGAGACAAATTAAACAATTTTTCCCTTTGAAACATAGTGTATAATATTGTATTACACCTCCAGAGTAGTTAAGATGTATTTCTAAAAACTTTTAGAACAGAGAAGACTCTTTCAAATGTTGTTTCCTATAAATAAAAAGCTACTTTTTCTTACAGTGCTTTTCCCCCAGTTCATATATGAAGAAATATGGGAGATTGGAAACCCATTTCATTTATTACCCAATGAAGGCAAGCAGAAGGATTATAAAAAAATTTCAAGAGTTTTACATTTTGCTAAGGATAATAATCATTTATGAACAGTTTAACCCATTTTTAATAATTTAGAATTTCCCATTTATTTTTTGATATTTTTCACAGAAAGCTCAGTTACAATGATTTGAAAAAAATAAAAATTTAGTAGAGAAGATTTAACTTTTGGGTTTTTTCCTCTAATTTAGCACTGAAGGACATTTTTACTTTTGTTAAAATAAAAGTACTTATGTCTAGTAAACCTGGGCTGTAATTTACATTTTTTAAAGTAAGTTATTGACATTACCTGGCTTTGAAACCAAGCACAGTCAGGCCTTATCAATACTTGGATCAGAATCTTCCAAAAACTATCAAAACTGTAAATTAGATTGTAAAGTTAAAGAAAAAATCCCAAAGAAATATAATAGCATACCATTTCCATATTGCTGTTATTAGATAACATTTCCATGTCCACATAGTGACCAGGAGTTCAGCATACTAAATGAAAGACCTTTAGCAAACTAAGAAAATAAACTACCTAAAGTTTAGTTTTTTAAGGTCAATTCAGTGTCAAAAATGAGAGTATATTTGCAAAACCATACATTGCTCATAGGTATCAAGGTTGGAGAAAGAATGCACAAAATCATCCACTGGAGATCTATTCATAACCACGTAGAATTAATTAGTATTAATACAGTCAGTTACTAGAATACGTTACAGGTACTCTACATGGGATGGCTCTTGAAGAAGGTTAAGAAGCTTTAATTGGTTCAAAATGTGGTAAGAGTGGTAGTTACAGGCATCTCCTGTTTAGTCATTGTTACATGTTTACTTCTGGTTATTGCCTACAAAGGGACTTCATGGCATGGAACCAGGATATTTGAGGGCCACCTCTCTCTGATTGGCTCTATCCACCACATTAGATCTGGCAGGAGGGGCAGGTTCTGGGTCTCATTAAGTAGAAAATGCCATCTAGAATAATCCAGGAAATATGTTTCTGTTCTGTTGTGAAATCTATCCTTTGGAACAGCATTCAACTCAAGATTAGAATTGATTCCATTCCTACTGGCCTCTAGAAAGTGCTTAAGATCTGGTTATTCTCCCAGGCATGCCAACTGGAAAGTTAATAAAGTGGGTTATGGTACTGTTATTGTTGAGGAATTATCCCTGGATGCCATTTTTATTTTTGCTTCTATGTTGAATTATTTTGTTATTTAAATATATGTTTCCCACCAGAGGTGGTATTCAGCAGGTTCTGACCAATTCTGGAAAACCAGTAGTGGAAATTTTGAGTATTTTGGAGAACCAGCAAATACCACCTCTGACTGGAGATTTTATAGTATCTTTCCTCTGCCACACCCAGCAAGCCATGTCCACAGAACTGGTAGTAAAAAAAATTGAATCCCACACAACATCTTCTTGGTGAGATGGACTGCTACATAAATAAATAAGAAAATAAATATATCTGAAAGGAAAGAGAACATGGACACATGATCAGTGCAACAGGATTTTCTTGGCATCCATCTTTTTCCTGATGAAGCACTTCTGAAAATTGTTCCAACAAGGAGAGTTATCTTGCATGCATTCATATTGTGAGTATATCTGCCTAATTTTATTTAAGTTAATATATTGACAATGTTAACCTTACAAATCCAGCTGCCTTCAAATTAAAATAACAAGATAAAATGCTCATCAATTTTTCTCTCTATGTTTGAAAATATAAATCAAACAGTTGTTAATTTGTCTACCAGCAACTAATATACAGTATATTGCAAAAACTTCAAAATACAAAAGCTTCAAAATAATATACAATATATTGCAAAAATTGAAAATTGGCAAGTTCTCTTTACATTTCCCCACTCTTTTTTGGAAAGTAATTATCCATTTCCTTTGTTCAAACACATTCAGATAAAATTCAAAATAGAATTAAAAGATTCTTGGATAATAATCCAGTTTGGATTTCTGCAATGTGTTTATGTGGGGCTGCCCTTGAGGTTACCACCTAATCCAAAAATAGTTGCATGCACAATATCGAGTATTTTTAGGTTCAACTATGTCACATCTATTTTGTATAAGCTGCACTGGCTCCAAATTTTCTTCTAGGAGTAATTCACGGTGCTAGTTATTACCTTTAAAGCATTGCAAGGCATAGGACCATGTTATTTTGGAGTGGGGAAACTACTTCTCCCTGAAAGATCTGCCCATTCTACCAATTCAGATGCATAGGCATACTCCAGGTATCTTCCCTGAAATCTTGACATAGAAATGTATGTTTTCTGTGGTTGCTTTTATATCTTCTTTGGCTGGAAGAAAGAAGATTCCATCTTATTAGCCTTTCAGAAGGCCATCAAAACCTGGCTTTTTACATAGGCACTGGGGCAGAATAAGGATGTCAAAAGTTGGCTCTGGGGCATCTCAAAGGAATGGTTGGAACACCAAGCTTGCTTTGACTTATTTATTTTATGTGTTGTATAGTTTAGGCTTATGTTGCTGTTGTGAATCAGGAAGAGTTTTCTGTAGTTCAAGAAAGGTGTTTTGTTTTGTTCTTAGCTTTTCCAGTTGTGCCAAGTTAGTCTGAAGTAACTCATCACAAAACATAAATCAGGAAAACAAATGTGCTTTATCCCAGGCATGGTGAAATGAAATCAGTGCAGAAAATAATTGTCTTTGCAAATGAAAAGGAAGCATTACAATACATTGTAACTTTAGTGCACATTTTACAAAATGACAGATTTAAATTGGATAGGTTCTTTTTATATCAAAGTTATAAATATAATGGAATGATGCCCTGAAGTATGGTTGTTCATTTTACATGAAAAGGTGTTATTACGTTTGGAAGGTAAAAATCTCTCAGGCAGCATCTAATGTTGCTACTCCAGGGATTTTATATTGGGAACAAGCAGTCTGATGTTTATCTAGATATTTTGGATTGCAGCACACTTAGTCCCTTGCCATTGGAAAAGTGAATGAACCTGATTTGCTTGCTTGATGTCAGAATGACCCTGATTTTAAAATATTAGATGCTGTCATCTTGGTGGTCATTTTGATATTAGCCAAGAGTTCAATAATAATCCTAGAAATCATCTATTTGATTGGATTACTTTATTACATTTCAAACCAAAACTTCAAAAGGAAAATATTGCTTATGTTTGGCTCATATTTTGTTGCATACACTCATGTCTCGTATACCTGTGTATAATTGCACATTATTTTCGATTTTTTTTTCTTTTTGCCCTCACACACTTCATACAATAGAAGTCTTTCTGTTCTGAATTAACTATCAGAAAAATATATATCAAGAGAGGAATCTTTATGCTGTCACACACAAATGGCTATCCAATTTTTGCTAAAAAAACCCAAACAAACAAAAGAAAAACAAAAGAAAACTTCCAGTGAAGGAATAGTCACAACTCCAGCAGGTTTCCAGGATCAATAGCAATTAAAGTCAGGCATTTGGATTTTCCCTTTCACTCATTGGTTCTTGTGTTTCTCTTGGAAGCTCTGGAGACTAAATCTATACTTCTTGGATTGTGATAGTTGTTCAACAATTGGAAGACTGCAATCATTTTCCCCCTTAGCTTTCTCTATGCTAGGCTAAACATACCCACTTTTCTTAACTATTCTTCATAGGATTTAGTTTCCAAGACTCTCATTCTCTTTGTCATTTTTTGTTTTTTGCAAATGTTCCAGTTTCTCAGTGATTTGCTTGTCCCAAAGGTGCTTTTTCATGAGACAACTGTCCATAAAAATTCTCAGTCATCCAGGTCATGATTGTCCCAAAAGTGCTTTTTCAAGAAGCAACTGGACTTTCTGGTTTTTATTTAAAGACATTTCATTTCTCATTCAAGAAGCTTCTTCAGCTCTGACTGGACTGTGAGGAATGGAAGGATTTATACTCCTTGCAGATAGCTGGTCATTTGCATTCTTTTAGTGAGCTGTTAAGGTCACCTGGAGGTTTATTTGTGTCATCAGGGTCATCTGAGTGGGGCAAATGGGTGTGGAGCCTACTTGGAAATGTTGAAAGGACTGTGTTGTGGACATTTGCACCATTCAGGTGACCCTGATGACACAGATAAACGTCCATGTGGCCTTAATGACTCACTAAAAGAATGCAAATGACCAATGGTCTGGAAGGAGTATAAATCCTTCAATTCTCTAACATCCAGTCAGAGTTGAAGAAGCTTCTGGGATGAGAAGTGAAATGTTTTCAAAGGAAAACCAGAAAGTCCAGTTGTCTCTTGAAAAAGCACTTTTGGGACAACCATGACCTGGATGATAAGAATTTCCATAGACATTCAGTGACTTTCTTGTTTTGTAGTGATCAAAACTGGGTACAAAAGCAGGTGAAATATTGTATAGCATGTAATTAATTAGCATTGACTCCTGGTGTTTGCCTGGATATGTTCTTGTCATTTCCTTGGCAAGATTTCAGAAGTAGTTTGCTATTTTCTCCTTCCTAGAGTTGAGAGGGAGTAAATGGCCCAAGGTTAACCAGTTAGCTTAAAGTGGAACTAGAACTCAAAGACTCCCAATTTTTAGCCTGATGACTTAACCACTAGATCAGCTCTCATGATTCATTTATGATGTAGAAAAGTATTCAATAATAAATACAATTTAAAATGGCAAATGTATGTAAAATATCTATATTGAATTTATATAATTGGCAGTATGATCTTGGTGATGACTTAAGATTTAAAATCCTTTGGCGTTTTGAAATCACTATCCATCTCCTTCCTAACATATTCGCCAGAGTTATTTTTCCAGAATAGCAGTCACCAACCTTTCTAGTTCTGCAGACTGGCAGTGGTGGCAGGAGGAGGGAGAGATAGGATGGTTTTACCTTCCCCTTGTGCAACTGGAGCTTCATACATTTGCCCGCTGTTTATGCAGCCTGGCTCCCAATGGGCTACAGACTGGTACTGGGCCACAGACCAGGGGTTGGGGAACCTTGTTCTCGAACAGTGGTCACCAACCAGTGGGCCAGGGACCACTGGTGGTCCACGAGAAAATTTTGGTGGTCCACAGATAAATGTCACCCCCAAAGCACTCCCCAAAGCAATTAATCCAGGCTGCATGGGAACACAAGGGTGCGCCACCCAGGTGGCCCATGGGAAGATAAGGTTTGCGTCATTTGCATTGCAAAAAACACAAGGTAGTGAGGGGAGGGGGGAAAGAGCAGAGTGGGGGAACTTGCCCCACACACCTGGCCTGGCCACCGGGCTGCTTCTTTCTGTTAAGTATTGAGCATGGGTGAGAATGAATGGAGACAAGCCTCTGAATGGTGAACTTCAGCTCTTTATTTACATCGTGACTTCTCCCAATAACAGCAGTAAACCCTGCCTTATATAGGCAACCCTTGTAATGTTTTAACCAATAACAAGCTAGGAACGCTAGCTTTTATAACCAATAGGAGCTATCTGTTAAGGGCCTATCGGATTCCCTGGAATGGGCCAATCCGGTCTGGCCGCTTAACAGCCAATCAGAAGTGCAGGGCCAGAACCCTGCACTTACTCCAAGCTAACACTTTATTACTTATATACATACACAACACCCGTTCCCCCTGGTTCAAGGCATAGTCCTTTAAATAGGATGGTTGTCTTTTCAGTCTCTTAGATTTCCTTTGTATTGGCTGGTTGCAATCCAGCTGAGGTAGATCGCCGCTTGGTGGTGGGGCTGCCTCTGGTTCAGAGTTCACTTCCACGTCATTGCCCACATTTTCCGCAATTCCCTGAGGCGCAAACGTTTCTCCCTCCGGCTCCGCTTCTTGAGTTACATTTAAATCGTCATTTCCTTCGAGCAGGTTCTCTTTGATTTCCATATCTTCCTTACCTCCCCCCCTCTCAGTTTGGTCGTAGGGGAGTTGCGGGCTGGCTGCTGTAAGTCGTGACCGTAATTGGTCGATATGCCATTTCCAAAGTTTATCGTCAAGGCATTGCATAAGATAGGATCTGGGGCCGGTTACACGTGCTACCGTTGCTTCCACCCACAACGGGTTGCCCGATAGGTTTTTTGCATACACGAGGTCTCCTACCTGGAAGGTGCGACAGCGGCCGCTGGATCCTAGTGGTTTCTCTGGTTCATAAGCAGGGTGCAACCGGTCGAGGTGGGAGCGGAGCCTTCGTCCCATCAGCAGTTTGGCGGGAGTTCTGCCAGTGACGCTATGTGGGGATGATGTGTTGCAAGAAGAGGATTTGATTTACTTGTCGTCAATGTTGTCGTAGTCTACTTTTTGCAAGGTTCTCTTCACAAATTGGACCATGCGTTCTGCTCGGCCATTGGTCGCAGTATGCACAGGCGAGGTGAGCGCATGGCGGATGCCGTGGTCAGCAAGGTACTGCTCGAACACTGGTGCAGTAAACTGTGGCCCGTTATCGGACACCAGGACATCTGGTAATCCGTGGGTTGCAAAGAGTCTGTTTAAAACCTTGATAATTGCCTCGAAGGTCGTAGTTGTCATGCAATGAATTTCGAGCCAATTTGAGTAGGCATCGACTGCAAGCAGGAAGGTGTGGCCCTTGGTTGGCCCCACGAAATCCAGGTGAATTCAGGACCAGGGTCCACGTGGTGTCTCCCATTCAGTAGGCATGGCCTTTGGTGGGACGTTGCTGGCTTCTTGGCACCAGGGGCAAGCTTTAACCCACTGTTCAATTTGCTTGTCAATGCCCGGCCACCATGCGTAGCTTTGTGCAAGTGCTTTCATTCGCATGATGCCAGGGTGGCCCTCGTGCAAAGTTCTCAGCAACGCTTTTTAGAGTCTCTCTGGGATAACGACTCTATCACCCCAGATGATACAGCCCTTCTGGGAGAAGGGTTCAGTCTGCTGCGACTTGAACGGTGTGAAGTCATCTGATACTTGGTCCAATGGCCATCCGCGTTCTACCCAGCCTAGGACTCGTGCTAGGGTGTGGTCGCACTTGGTTTCTCTCGCGATGTCTCGAGCAGTCAGTGGCGGCGAGTTGAGTGCCTCGATTTGCAACGTGGTTACCGTTGGTGATCATCGAGAGTCTCTGGAAGCGGTGCTCGGCTCAATGCGTCGGCGTGGGGAATGGCTTTCCCCGGGCGATATTGAAACCGATAGTTATAAGCAGCTAAGAATTCTGACCATCAGGTCATTCTAGGGGATAATATGTAGGGAGTCGGCTTATCCCCGGCTGTTATCCCTAGCAACGGTTTGTGGTCAGTCACAATGGTAAAAACCCTCCCATACACGTATTCGTGAAATCTTTTCACAGCTGAGACGATTGCGAGGGCTTCTTTATCAATTTGTCCATAGTTTCGCTCTGTTTTTGAAAGAGTCTTTGAAAAATATGCAACAGGGGCTTCGTTCCCATTAGGCAGCACATGGCTCAAAATGGCGCCCACCCCAAAAGGCGATGCATCGCAGGTTATCACTAACGGCAAAGTCTCGTTATACTGCATGAGTACAGAGTCAGAAGTGAGCAGTTTTTTAACATTTCAGAAGGCCTGTTCTTCCCGGTAACCCCATAACCACATTGCTTTTTTATCTAACAATTGGTATTACGGTTCAGCGACAGTTGCTTTGTGCGGTAAAAATACATTATAGAAATTGATGAGGCCTAGGAACGCCTGGAGATAGGCCTTGTTTCGTGGCCAGTTTTTGATTGCCTTTAATTTACTCTCGGTAGGGTGAATGCCCCGGCTATCAATCAGGTACCCCAGAAACTCAACACTGTCAGTACACAACTTACATTTGTTTTTTTTAACCTTAAGACCGGCTTCTTGGAATTTTTTTAGGACTAATTTTAACCAGTCCTGTAAAATTTTTTTTGTAGGTGCTGCAATTAATACATCATCAAAATAGGGGACCACGCCCTTAATTCCTTGCAATAAGGCTCTGGAAGATCTCCGGGGCTACACTAACTCTGAATTGCAGCCGGGTACATTTAAAGGCACCACGGTGCATCACAATAGTTTGGGCTTGTGCCGTTTTTTCATCTACTGGTAATTGCTGATATGCTTGGGCTAAATCCAATTTAGCAAAAACTTTCCCACCCCCCAGGGAATGGAGGATGTGCTGCACCACTGGAACTGGGTACGCGTTCTGCTGCAGGGCGTGGTTCAAGGTGGCCCGGTAGTCACCACAAATTAGGATTGACCCATCTGGCTTAATGGGTGTTACAATAGGGGTTTCCCAAGGGGAGTGATCGATGGGCTTTAACACCCCCTGAGCTATCAGTTTGTCGAGTTGTTCATCGATTTTCGGTTTTAAGGTGAACGGAACTCGACGGGGCTTCAAACGAATGGGAGCTATTTTTGGATCTAGGCTAAATGAGATCGGAGTCCCCCTGTACTCGCCTAAGCTGTCCGCGAAGACGTCCCTGAACTCAGAAATAAGGTCTTCCTCCCAGTCACAGCCACCGACTTGGTTTACGCCGGCCACTTCAATGCCGAGTGGTGCGAACCATTGGAGGCCCAGTAGGCTAGGCCTATCTCTATCGATAACTGTTAAAGGTAAGTACGCTGTGTGTTTCTTGAAGGAGACTCGGACTCAGCAGGACCCGACGACGGGGATTCGATTCCCCTGGTAGTCCTTGAGAATGAGGCCTTGGAAACGGAGGTCTTGGCGTTGAATTGTGGGGATAAGTTGCTTCAGTGTCTTCCACGACACCATCGAGAGGGACAATCCCGAGTCGACCTCCATGTGGCAAGGCTGGTTTTTGATGGCTACCGTGACTTGGATTTTCTTAGTGTCCAAGGTTGAGGCGTGACCGATAGTGATAGTATGGTGAGCCTCTTCTCTCTGCAAAGCTTGATTTCTGTAGCAGTGGTTCACAGGCGCCCACCTTACAGAACGGTTTCCTGTCGATTGGCGGTAGTTGGCCCCTTTTGAGGCCTGGCTGGGTTCTGGCAAGCTATGGCAGACCCGCCTGATGTGGCCTCATTTCCCACACTTGTGGCAGAGTGCATCGCGGAATTTGCATTTGGACCTGGCATGGTCGGCTCCACAGCCAGCGCAAGGGCATAGGGGCTTCAGACGCTGGTCCTGGACGCAATCGGTGGACCCCTTCTTCGTCGCTGTCTGACGACGAAGAGAGGTCCTCGTGGTGGGCCGTTGAAAACTGCCCTTCTGAGTTGGGTAGAATGTCGCTGGCTGGCGGTGGTACCATAGCGTGGTTTTGGCGGAGTTGTGCAGCCGACTTCCTGATTGCTTCTGCTGCAGTAGCATCGGCGATGGCATCGGCAAGGCTGATGTCGCCTTTCGCCATCAGCTTGCTTTGCAGCCCTGGTGCATCTAGTCCCAGAACTATTCGATCTCTTAGTGCCTCTTCTAAATCGGTGAATCCGCAGAGGCCTCCCAAATTTTGGAGGTCTGCTACGAAGTCGGCCATGCTTTCTCCTTTCCGCTGGCTCCTTTGATAAAACTTGTGGCGTCTCATGAGAGTAGGCACGGTTGGAGCGTAGTGGCCTCTCAGGATGGGTTCGGGGTCANTGCGTTAGGAACACCACCCTTTTTTTTCCTGGTGTGGCGTCCTTTAAGTTGTTCGTCTCTAGGAACATTTGGAAGCGATCCACGTAGGACTCCCAGTCCTCTTGTGTTGGATCGAATGGAGTGGGTGGTACGATGCCGCCCGACATGGTTCCGTTGTTGGCGCTGCCTGTCACGTGCTCGGTGCTTGTTCTTGGTTCCGCTGGTTCAGACCTCTCCAAATCCCACCTTCATCACCAGTGTTAAGTATTGAGCATGGGTGAGAAGGAATGGAGACAAGCCTCTGAACGGTGAACTTCAGCTCTT
>BHEV01029062.1:0-19438 GCA_004319985.1 Emydocephalus ijimae | reverse complement strand
TGCATTGAGCCAGGCACCACTCCCAGAGACTCTCGCCGATCCCGCTCCAACGTTAACCACCTTGCAAATCGAATCGCTGCATGTGCCGCCATTAACCGCCTGAGATATCGCGAGGGAAACCAAATGTGACCCCACCTTAGCAGGCGTCCTGAGCTGGGTAGAACGCAGATGGCCATTGGACCAGCTATCAGACGACTTCACACCATTCAAAACGCGGCACACAGAGTTGTTCTCACAAAAGGGCTGTGTCATCTGGGGTGATAGAGTCGTTGTCCCAGAACGACTCCAGAAAGCAGTACTCAGAACCTTGCACGATGGCCATCCTGGCATTGTGAGAATGAAGGCCCTTGCGCGAAGCTACGCTAGGTGGCCTGGCATCGACAAACACATTGAGAACTGGGTTAAAACTTGCCATAGATGCCAGGAAGTGAGCAACGCCCCACCAAAAGCCATTCCAACTGAGTGGGAAACACCACGACGACCCTGGTCCCGCATTCACTTGGACTTTGCGGGGCCGACCAAAGGCCACATCTTCCTTCTAACCGTCGACACCTACTCGAATTGGCTCGAGATTCACCGTACGACCAACACGACCACCAAAGCAGTCATCAAAAGACTGGAAAGACTGTTTGCAACCCACGGACTGCCAGATGTCCTGGTATCCGACAACGGCCCCCAATTTACCGCGCTGTCCTTCGAGCAATACCTTGCTGACCGCGGCATCCAACATGCGCTCACCTCGCCTGTGCATCCTGCTACCAATGGAAGGGCTGAGCGCATGGTTCAGTCCGTTCAGACAATTCTGAAGCCCTCTATGACCAAGCTGAGGGGGGGGGAGATACAGAAGAAGACGAAACCCTGATAGATGAAAACCTGTTCTGAAGAATCGATAGTGAAATCGAGACACAGGAAAGAGATCTAGAGACGGTAGTAGGTCTACCTCAAGAAGTTACCGACAATAGCAGAGAGGACGGAAACGAGAATGCTGAACCTGAAGAAACCCCTTCCCTAAACAATGATCTACCTCAGCAGAATGGTAGCCAAAAGCAGGATGCACAACGGAAGTCGAACAGACTAATTAAGCAACCGTCCTATCTAAAGGACTATGTAACTGCGCCCTGTAAAAAGAAGCCGGGGGAAGGGGTGTTGTGAATGCATAAACTGTAATAAAGTTATTTGGAGCTTGGAGTTAGTGCAGGGTTCTGGTCCTGCACTTCTGATTGGCTGTCTAATGGCAGGATCGGATTGGCCCATTCAGGGGAGTCTGATTGGCCATTAACAGAGCCTCCGTATTGGTTCAATGGAGCAAGTGCTCCTGAGTTCTTATGGGTGAAATAGTTATTGGGTTATCTATATAAGAGAGCCATAGCTGCCCTGTTTTCTGAGCTGTCACTATGTAAATAAAAGAGTTGAAGTTCACCGGTTAACTGGCTTATCTCCATTCATTATCGCCCATGCCTCAAACTTGACAACAGGGAAGATGCAGGAAGTTGCAAGCCCCAGGCCAGCAGGCAGGTAAGTGGCTGCAGCCTGGTGGGAGACACACTGACAAAGTATAGAGAGGGAAGTTTGAAAAGGATGCATGAGGAAAGAAGGGGTTGTGCAAGAGGTTCTACAAGGGTCAGGGAGGGTGTGCAAGAGATGTGGCATAGATTGTGCAGGGGCACATGAATGGTCAGAACAGCAGGACAGCATGGCTGGGGAGGGGGAGACTTACTCCAGCATCTTGCAACCTTCTCTCTAGCTACTCTGTAGCAACTTTCTCTCTAGTTACTCATTGTCTTTCTAGGGAAGATTGCAATCACATGATCACAGGGCACTGCAACTTGTTGTAAGTGTGAATCTATTACCAATGTTAGATCTGGGAGAGTGGGCACAAGGAACGGAGACGAGGCATCGAATAGTGACTCCAACACTTTATTAGTGACTTCAGAACAGAGCAACAATTAGGGCAGCAGCAGCTCCTTTTATAGAGCTGGCTGCTGTCACAATACCCAATGATTTGAGTTTGCCACGCTGAGAGTGTCCAATCAGCAGCGACCCGCTATCAGCCAATCTGATCAGCCAAAAGTGACCAATCACGATCCGCTGTCAATGGACCAATCAGAAATGCAGGCTAGGAACCTTTCATGGAAAGAAAACTACTAGAATCGCAAACTAACAAGCTTGCTTAGTTTGTAACACCCCTCCCCCCTAGGTTCCATCTCAAGGGTGGGGTGATGTATTCATGCAGGTTGGCAGGTCGTTTTACCTGCCTACCTGATCTACGTTGTTAGACTCAGCGGTAGCGGTGATCCGACTTCTCTGTTGGTTGACTTGGGGTTGTCATCTCTACTCCCGTCAAGGCTGCTGTCTGAATTCTCTGGGATTGCTGATGCCGCTGTGCTGCTCCGCGGTGAGATGGCCATCTGTCCCGGCTCCTCTTCAGATGGTGAGCGCTCCAGGTTTGGTTGCGCTGTTCGCTGAGTCTCACGTACTGGATCAGGTACTAGTTCATTTTCGGCCCCCTCGATTTCCCTTCCCCCCCGGTTTGGAGTTCAGGGCTTGTGAAAGGGGTAGGTGCCAGCCTGGAACGTAACTGGTCGATGTGGCGCTTCCACAGTCTCCCATCATTAGTTTGCAAATGGTAGGAATGGGGACCCGTAAGTTGCATTATGGTAGCAGGGACCCACAAAGGGTCACCGGTAAGGTTTTTTTGCAAAGACCGGGTCACCTACCTTGAATGTGCGGTACTGCTACTGGAACCCAGAGGCTTTTCCGACTTGTAGGCAGGGTGTAGACGGTCAAGATGTGATCGAAGTTTCTGGCCCATCAGGAGCTCGGCTGGGGTTTTGTTTGTGGTGCTGTTTGGAGTGATATGTTGGAGGAGAAGCATCCTGGTAACCTTGTCGTGGATGTTCCCTTGTTCCATCTTGTGTAAGGTCTTCTTTATGAACTGGACCATTTGTTCAGCCCTACCGTTGGCCGCAGGGTGAGCCGGCGATGTTAAGGCATGGTATATCCCCCGGTCTGCTAGATACTGTTCAAATGCCAAGGCGGTGAACTGTGGGCCATTGTCTGAAACCAAGACGTCGGGCAACACGTGTGTGGCAAATAGTCTGTTTAATTTTTTAACAACTGCCTTTGTGGTGGTGTTCTTCATTTTGTGGACCTCAAGCCAGTTGGAATAGGCATCCACTGTTATGAGAAATGTATGCCCTTTGGTGGGTCCCGCAAAATCGATGTGGATACGGGACCAGGGACCTCAGGGTGCTTCCCATTCAGTTGGTGGTGCTTTCGTTGGAGCTGAGCATGTTTCCTGGCACCTGTTGCAGGTGGGCACCCAAGTCTCTATTTGCTTATCTGTGCCTGGCCACCAAGCATAGCTCCTTGCTAGTGCCTTTATCCGCACGATACCCGGATGTCCATCGTGCAATAGTTTTAGGACTTTATGCCGAAGTCTTTCTGGGATGACGACACTGTCTCCCCATAACACAAATCCCTTTTGGGTGAAAAGTTCTGTCTGCCTGTGCTTGAAAGGCTTGAAGTTTTCATTGAGTTCGTTGTCAGGCCAACCTCTTTCTACCCAGCTGAGGACTCGTGCTAAACAAGAGTCTTTCCTTGTTTCGGATGCGATGTCTTGCGCAGTCAGCGGTGGTGAAGGGAGTGTCTCGATCTGTAGTACAGCTAGGGTTGGAGCTGGGTCGTCTATGACTTCTGGTAGCAGTGAGCGGCTCAGGGCGTCAGCGTGGGGAATGGCTTTCCCCGGTCAGTGTTGTCGTTGATAGTCGTATGCGGCTAAAAACTCTGACCAGCATGTCATTCTTGGGGATAAGATATGGGGAGTTGGTTTATCCCCCACCAAGATGCCCAGTAATGGTTTGTGATTGGTGATTATAGAAAAGCACCTTCCATACATGTACTCATGGAATTGTTTAATCACAGCCACAATAGTGAGAGCCTCTTTATCTAATTGACTATAGTTTCTTTCAGTTTTAGATAAAGTTCTGGAAAAAAATGCAATGGGTGCCTCAGTGCTGTTTGGCAGGACGTGGCTCAGGATGGCTCCTACTCCAAACAGTGAGGTGTCACAAGTGACGTTTAAGGGTAAAGTCTCGTTATATTGTCTCAATATGGCATCGGATGTTAAAAGGTCTTTAACTTGCTGAAAAGCTCATTCTTCTCAATGTCCCCAAACCCAGGAAGCCTTCTTATCGAGGAGCCTATGCAGGGGTTCAGCAACAGTCGCCTTCTGGGGTAGGAAAATGTTGTAAAAGTTAATAAGTCCCAGGAAGGCTTGAAGATCTGTTTTGTTCTTAGGTCTTGGGGCGTTTTTATTGCAGCCAATTTTTTCTCAGTAGGGTAAATTCCCTGTTTGTCAAGAAGGTAACCAAGGAATTCAACCCTCTCTGTACATAGTTGGCACTTGTCCTTCTTGACCTTCAGGCCAGCGTCTTTAAATTTTTGGAGGACCATTCTTAGCTGCTTTTCTAGTATACTTCTAGTGGGGGCAGCTATCAAGACATCATTGAAATATGGCACAACCCCTTTTATACCTTGTAATAATCTCTCCATCAGACTCTGGAAGATGCCTGGTGCCACGCTTACTCCAAACTGGAGTCTATTACACTTAAATGCCCCTCTGTGCATGACTATAGTTTGGGCTTCTGCGGTCTCTGCATCTACCGGTAGCTGCTGGTATGCCTGGGCTAGGTCCAATTTTGCGAATATTTTCCTGCCCCCAAGGGAGTGCAGTAGGTGTTGGACCACAGGCACAGGGTAAGCGCTCTGCTGAAGTGTGTGATTTAGGGTGGCCTTGTAGTTCCCACAAATTCTCAGAGATCTGTCAGGCTTTATGGGGGTTACTATTGGGGTCTCACATCGG
Organism: Emydocephalus ijimae; assembly: GCA_004319985.1. Taxonomy (NCBI): domain Eukaryota; kingdom Metazoa; phylum Chordata; class Lepidosauria; order Squamata; family Elapidae; genus Emydocephalus; species Emydocephalus ijimae. The sequence goes on along the minus strand of BHEV01029062.1, from coordinate 14,574 downwards.
GCGTGGTCAATCAGTTCCAATACGCCTTGGGCTATCAATTTGTCCAATTCGTCAATCTTTGGTTTGAGTGCAAAAGGCAATCGATGGGGCTTAAGGTGAATGGGCGCAATATCTGGGCAGAGGTTAAATGATATGGGGGATTCCTTGTACTTGCCTAGCTTCTTAGTGAACACTTCCTGGAATTCTTGGACGAGAGCCGCTTCCCAGTCATTGCTTTCGGTTTGGTTGATGCCCGCCAGTTCAATTCCAAGTGGCGTGAACCACTGCAAGCCTAATAAGCTGGGTTGATCTTTATCGATGACTGTAAGTGGTAGAGTCGCGGTGTGGTCTTTGAAGGATACTTGGACGTGGCTGGAACCGGTGACCGGGATCCTGTTTCCTTGATAGTTCTTCAATATAATTCTCTGAGGGCTGAGATCCTGGCGATGGATGTCAGGGATCAGCTGTTTGAGGGTTTTCCAGGAGACCATTGATAGGGAGGACTCAGAGTCAACTTCCATAACACATGGACGGTCCTCAATGGCGACCTTTACTCAGATCTTTCTTGCATCAAGGGATGAAGCGTGGCCGATGGTGATGGTTTGGTGCACCTCTTCTCATCTGGTAGAAGTGGCTGGCGCTCGATTTCTGTAGTAGTGGTTCCATTGGTTGCTTGGGTGATCCCGATTTACTGGTGGGGTTCCTGCTGTCTGCTGGAAATTATTTTCTCTTCAGTTTGGGCTTGCCTCTACAGACTTTTGCAATGTGGCCACTCTTTCCACAGGAGCGGCAGAGGGCATCTAGGAATTTGCAGTCTGACCTTGTGTGATTTCCCCCACATCCAGCACACTGATACGAGGGTTGACGAGTTCGTTGATCTCGCTGATCTCGGTCTGACCTGAGTCTGTTGACCTCCTCTTCTTCAGATTCAAGATCTTCATGGTGGGTTGTATCTGTGTGCCTCTCGGAAGGGTCCGTAGGGTCACTGGTGAGTTGGTGGTGCAGTGCGTTCGCTTGGCGCATTTGAGCTGCCGACCTCCTGGTTGCTTCTGCTGCAGTAGCATCGGCGATGACATCTGCGAAGGCGATGTCCCCTTTTGCCATAATCTTGCTCTGGGTTGTGGGGTCTTTTAGACCCAGAACAATTCGATCTCTCATGGCTTCTTCGAGATTTGCGAAACTACAAAGTCCTCCCAAGTTTCTGAGGTCCGCGATGAAGTCTCCAACACTTTCGCTCTCCTGTTGGTTCCTCTGGTAAAACTCGTGTCTTCTGATGAGTGTTGGCACTGCTGGGGCATAATGGGACCGGAGGATTGGGGCAAAATTGTCCCAGCCCATTGTCTTGACTTCAGCTGGTTTTGCAAGTGCTTTTGCCATCTTAAAAACGGCGGGGCCGCAATGGGTCAGGAACACAGCTCGTTTCTTGCCGTGCGTAGCATCCTTCAGGTTATTGGTCTCCAGGAACATCTGAAACCTGTCCATATACAAGTCCTAGTCTTTGTTAGCTGGGTCAAAGGGAGCGGGTGGTATGGCGCCGCTAGTCATTCTGCCGCGATTGGTGCGCTCTCAGCCACGTGCTCTGTTAGCGTTCAATGAGTGTTCATTCAGGTCTCTCGTCTCTGCATCCCACCCTTGTCGCCAGTGTTAAATCTGGGAGAGTGGGTGCAAGGAACGGAGATGAGGCATCGAATAGTGACTCAAACTCTTTATTAGTGACTTCAGAACAGAGCGAAAAACTAGGGCAGCAGCAGCTCCTTTTATAGAGCTGGCTGCTGTCACAACACCCAATGATTTGAGTTTGCCGCACTGAGAGCGTCCAAGCAGCAGCGACCCACTATCAGCCAATCCAATCAGCCAAAAGTGACCAATCACGATCCGCTGTCAACGGGCCAATCAGAAATGCAGGCTAGAAACCTTTCATGGAAAGAAAACTACTAGAATCGCAAACTAACGAGTTTGCTTAGTTCGTAACAGCCAAGAATCCACATTACAATCTCCTGAGAGATGCAGTGGCAGCCAAGACTCTGAGGACCAATCAAAACCACAATTCATTCAGTGGTGTTATAACTTTGAACAGTCACTAAACACATTTTCATGGGTTGAGATCTACTTGTATATTTCAAATACAGTGCTCTTGCATTTATGAAGTACCTAAGAACGAAAGTGTTTTATTATTTTTCTTCCCGGTTAACTTTTTTAAATTCTGTTGTGCTCCTGACTTCTCATGCTTGCCCCTGCTCTCCCAGATCAGGAAGTATGAACAGAAAAGACATAGATAACTGGAAAGAGGAAGGCAGGAGAGTGAAATAAATGTGTGTCATAATCACATGGTTCATTTCCTTAGATATGTGCTTGGAAGTGTTAACATTACTGGATTTTTTTTTTCATCATTATAGCTAGGAGAAGTGATTTCTTTGCAGATTTTGAGTATCTTCTTTCCTGTTGCAACATTATTACATGCACAAAGACAACAACACAACATTTTGTTTGGAATGAGTGAGGAAAAACAGAAGCCTCTTTCACAGGGAACAGATATAGTTTCTTTGGGAAAGAAATTGGATTCCAGTATAGTCTTACTTAATAAACCAAATGATTTAAACAGATGCAGTGAAAAAAATATGCTTTTTAAGTCCACTGGGTGTGGATAGTTTAATAATGTGGTAAAACTAAAATAAATGAATGTATACTTATAAGCACTCAGATGTACAATACAGCATTTTTCCATACATGAAGCGAGGTTACAATGTCACAACCAAATCTAAATTTTTCTGCGGCAGCTGTTTCCCCAAACAAGTTGCCCATGTGTTACAATAACAACATAACATAATTTAACTCAAGCACCAAAACTAACCAATCATAAACTTGCAATTACCATTAAGTCTATTGTTCAGCACAACTTAATCCAGCTGCAAATAATTTGACATGAAAAAAGTATTATTACAACCTTTTGAAGTTCAGAATTTATACAAAAAACACTCATATAAAGTTGAAGTAAAAATTATATTGCCGATTATAAATGTTTGAATCCTAAAGTTGATGAATCCTAAAGGAAATAAAATTGTACTAAAAACATTGAATATTTTGATACTAATCAGTGAAACTGGAACATTTGTGCTACTAGACATGTGCATATCAGATAATGCAGTAATACTCTTGAACAATAACCTATTTCAATTTATTACACTATAGTTTATAACTTCTGCTGAGTTTTCAAATGTGAATATTTTAAAATGTTATATTAACATTTCAGATGTGCACAATCTTTTTTTTTTTTTTAAAAAAAAACCTCTTTTACTGACTTTGCAATATGCTTTTCTAAGCTGAATAAGACTTGATTTTTTGGACAAGCTTTGATCACTATCTACTTATTGCACACTATTTCATGAATTTATGCAGTTTCATCAAATACTCACTTTTTATTTTTTATTTTTTAAAAATACAACACTTTCAATTATAATTACTTGCACTATATATAAGGGTTAAATTGTGATGGGTTGAATGTACAAGTCTTCAATGAATTGATTATAAACATTGTGCATATGGTTTTCCTATATAAAATTATTAAACATATTTAAAGTAGATAAAAAGAATTTTGGTTTTGAATATTATAGGACTGAATTGAAACAGGATTATGTACAAATGATGAACGTTATGCTAAAATGTATGAAATTTATTAAAATTTGAAACAGTATAAAAATAATACTTATTCCCCTTTGATAAGTATTTCTAGTGGTGTCTTACAAAGTAAAGCACCTATTTTATCCCACATGTATAATGATGCACCTGCTTGGCACGTTGAAGTTCCAATAAAGAATATTTGTAGCTCAGGGTTGAAATGAGAGGTCCTTGGTGCTTTCTGAGCTTGATTGTTTTCTTGAAGATATTTCATTACTCAGTCTTTGTAACATCATCAGTGTTAGTCCGGGTGATGTTGCCTAGTTTGGGTAATGAAACATCTGCAAGAAAACAAGCAAGCTCAGAGAGCACTGAGGACCCCTCATATTGAAGATATTATACTTAAACCTGAAGACACGCTAAATCCTTGTTTCCACATCATCTCACTATTTCAAACAAAAAACATGTAACCCAATAAATGTTATTTTCTATGTAATTTCCCCAAAGATATAAATTGCTGAGCATATTTTCCACAAGATACTTTTGTTGTATCCTTGATACATGCATGTCCATATTTTCCCTAATAGCAGTCTTTTGTTGGGATGATTTATTTATTATTTATTTAATTTGTTAGATGCATACCCCACATTTTACTCAGGGGCTAAATGTATCTAACATTCCATTCTCTAGTCCCTCCCCCACAAGACAGAATAAACTAATTGATCTTTAAAAAAATCACCCAATGAGCTTACATGAGTCAGGGTGGAAATGGAGCTTCTTGTAATTCCAAAATAAGTCTGCACTCCACAGAACAGCTTTCGTTCCCATTTCAGAATTGGTCCCAAAATGTTAATGAACATGGATGGGATAGTTACTGTTCATATGCACTTAGCAGCTGCAAATGCAGATTACCACGTTGTAACCACAGCAAAAATTGCAATGAGCGGCCTGGCACTTTAAGGGAAATGTATTTGTTATGACATCAGTATTCATGGATGAAGTGATAAAAGGCCACTTCTGACAATTTTCTTGCTATTAATAATCACTACGTGAAACACTTAGCAATTATACATAGTGAAATAAGCTTTTATGGACCATAAAATTATATAGCTGTCAGTCAGTTTTATTGATGCAGAGACAAGCAGGACTTTTGTTTGTTTGTTTGTCTGTTAAAAGTCAAGAAAATAACTATGTGACTATGTGTCAGCAAATTATTTTTTTTGTCACTCTGTGGACATACAGTATTTCATTACCCATTACATTTTTCAAAGAAAAATTATCTTGATTCTATTCTGGACTATATTATGATTAGGCTCCTAGAGATATTGCACAAAATAGAATAGTGCTTTCTACTATAACCACCGAGAGTTGCTTTTCAGAATGAGATGGGTGACATATAAAGGCAAGCTGTTCCATTGATTAATTGTTCTAACTGTCAAGTACATTGGGTAAAACTGGCAAGAGGAATTTTAAAAGAAATAAATGCAAAATCTAATTATAATCTAAGGGTTTTCAATAAGCTGGGAAGGTGAATGCAAACTAATCAGAATTTACAATGAGAAGCAAAGAAATAATTTAGGTGCATAAGATTGAAAATATGAAAGACAGGAAAAGAGGCTACAGCTATTTAAACATAAAAGGAAGAAATAGGGCAGATCATTGGATGAAATAAAAGTAGTTCTCACCAATTAATGTGGACCCTGCAAGAAAATCAAAATTGAGGACCTCAACAAAATGGAAGGGGGAAGCAACCTTGAGGAGGTGAGAGGAAGAAACCCCCTCAATGGTTTCTATTTTAATACAAATAATGAAATAGATCTTATGATCATTTTTCAACACTTACAACCTATGGTCACATGATCAAAATTCATATGCTTGGCAACTGATTCATATTTGTGACAGTTTCAATATCCTTGTGTTATGGTGTCACCTTTTGCAAACTTCTGACAAGCAAAGTGAATGGGGAATCCATATTCACTTAACAACCATGTTACAAACTTAACCACAGTGATTCAATTAACAACTGTGACCTGAAAGGTCATAAAATAGGGCAAATTTCACTTAACAAATATCTCACTTAGCAATAGAAATTTTGGGCTCAGTTGATGTCATAAATCAAGGACTACCTGTAGCTAGACTGGTGTAAGTCGTAAAGGAGAAGAAGATGTAGGCTATGCAAATGTAAGTTAAACAGATTCAAATTATTTCCTTCCTTCTTTATCTTTTCCCACTAGGAAGAGTGAGATGATAAATCTGCAACTTATTCGACACAACATGAAAAGGAAGGGAAAGACATATGTGTAATTTTCTGTGATTGGTACCAAAACAAATTTAGGTTGTAAGATGCATAGAATTTTAGGTGGGAATTGATTTTGTGTACTGTATTGCAGACAGAAACATGTTGGATCAGACAGATAAAAAATTAGTCTCAGATGTTCTATATTATGTTTCTCACTCAAAACAAACTCAAGTATAGGCCTTTCCCATAGTGAAACCTGTTGTGTCAGTTGGGAAAGAGGCCAGGAGTCGGTGACTGTGTTTCAAGCTCTTTATTTCTCTCAGGAACCGAACTGGGGTCTAAGGGAAAAGTTGCGGCTTTTTATTTCCAAGCCGCGGCGGTCGCTGCCAATGGCACCTCTTTGAATCTCCCATGATTCGAATCCAGCAATTGCGGGAGATTCTCAGCGAGCCAATCGGCGCGGCTCGCCAAACCAATCCGATCGCCCCGCGCTTTGGCCAATCAAAGCGCGGGGTTTTCAAGAATTCAAATGAAGGTACAGAACACCCCTCCCCTCTTGGTTTGGTCCTACGTAACGTAGTCCCGTAGGTAGGCAGGGCTCCGTATTTGTCTACTGGACCTGCGCAGGTCAGTTGTAGGTTGGATCCCGGCTGGTTCGGTCAGGATCTCTGTGTCTCTTGACCTCGTCGTTGGAACTGCCTGGTATGTCTTGCCGGGCCGCTCTTCGCAGCTCCCTCCTGGGATACCCGGGTTGGTTGAGCTGCGGTTTTCGCCGCTCCCGCTCGGTCTTTCCGGGCTGGTCGAGCTGGCCTGGCTGTCTCTCCCTGGTGAGGTTCCGTGCTGGCTGCTTGTTGGTGAGTATGGCTGGTTTCTTTCTTCTGGGTTTTGGTTTCCGGGGTATCCCCTCCCCTCTTGGTTTGTGTTGAGGGGGTTTGTGTTTGGTTGCATGTCAGTGGTGTCTTTTGTAGCTGTCCTCGATCTCAATTGATCGATGTGGCGTTTCCATGCTCGTCCGTCGGTTGTTTGTAACCGGTACGAGCATGGGCCCGTCAGCTGGGTTATGGTTGCTGGTACCCATAGTGGGTCTCCAGTTAGGTTCTTCGCATAGACGGTGTTGCCTGGTGCGAAGGCTCAGTGTTTGCTGGTGGAGTCTGGGGGTTTCTCTGGGTTATATGTGGGGTGTAGTCTATCGAGTGGGGATCTTATTTTCCTCACCATTAGTAGCTCTGCCGGGTTTTTATTTGTTGTAGTGTTCGGGGTTATGTGCTGTATAAAGAGCATTTTATTTATTTTGTCTTGGATCTCCCCGTGGTCTATTTTCTGCTCGTTGTAATCGCTCTGGGACGACGACTCTATCTCCCCATAGGATGCAGCCTTTTTGCGAAAAAAGTTCTGTTTGCTGGTTTCTGAAAGGGGTGAAGTCACCAGGGGTTTGTTCTATTGGCCATCCTCATTCGACCCAGCTAAGAACTCACGCCAAGACAGGATCTCGTTTTGTTTTGATTGCAATGTCTCTGGCTGTTGGCGGTGGTGAATGTAGCATTTCAATCTGGAGTGTTGTGAGGGTTGGAGCTGGGTCGTCGACGGTTTCTGGAAGTGGGGTACAGCTCAATGCATCAGCGTGGGGAATGGCTTTCCCTGGGCGGTGTTGTAATTTATAGTTGTACGCAGCTAAAAACTCTGACCAACAAGTCATTCCAGGTCACAATATGTAGGGGGTTGGCTTGTCTCCCACTATAATCCCTTGCAAAGGTTTGTGGTCGGTAACAATAGTAAAAACTCATCCATACACATATTCATGAAACCGTTTCACAGCAGATACAACAGCAAGAGCCTCTTTGTCGATCTGGCTATAGATATATTCAGCCTTTGATAGGGTCCTTGAAAAATAGGCAATAGGGGCCTCACTACCATTTGGTAACACATGACTCAAAATGGCTCCTACTCCAAACGGTGATGCGTCACATGTAATTGTTAAAGGCAGAGTCTCGTTATACTGCATTAAAACAGCATCTGAGGTTAGTAAGTTTTTCACTTGTCGGAATGCGTGCTCCTCTCGGTGTCCCCAGACCCAGGTTGCTTTTTTGTCGAGAAGTCTATGTAGGGGCTCAGCTGCAGTTGCTTTCTGGGGCAAGAAGATGTTGTAAAAGTTAATGAGCCCCAGGAAAGCTTGGGGATCAGTCCTATTTCTGGGTCTTGGGGCATTTTTGATTGCCCTTAGTTTGCTATTAGTGGGGTGAATGCCTTGTTTATCGATTAGGTACCCCAGGAACTCTACTTTATCTGTACACAGTTGACATTTATTTTTTTAACCTTTAGGCCAGAGTCTTTAAATTTCTGGAGAACCATTTTAAGATGCTTTTCTAGTATTTCTCTTTTCGGGGCAGCAATTAAAACGTCATCAAAGTATGGCACGACCCCCTTGATCCCTTGCAAGAGTCTCTCCATCAGACTGAAAAATCCCTGGGGCTACGCTCACTCCGAATTGGAGTCGGTTGCACTTAAAGGCGCCTAGGGGTGTAACAATCATCTGTGCCTCTGCGTTTTTTTTATCTACAGGCAATTGTTGGTACGCCTGTGCTCAATCCAATTTAATGAAGACTTTTCCACCCCCCAGGGAATGTAGAAGGTGTTGTACCACCGGCACTGGGTAAGCGTTCTGTTGAAGGGCGTGATTAAGGGTGGCACGGTAGTCCCCACAAATCCTTAACGATCCATCCGGTTTGATGGGTGTTACAATTGGGGTTTCCCAATGAGCGTGGTCAGTTGGTTCTAAAACACCCTGGGCTATTTATTTATCGAGCTGCTCGTCAATTTTTGGTTTTAGGGCAAAAGGTACTCGATGAGGCTTAAGGTGGATGGGGGCTACTTCAGGGTTAAGGTTAAATGACATCGGGGTCCCCTTGTACTTGCCTAGTTTGTCTGCAAAAACGTCCTTGAATTCCTGGACGATGGCCTCCTCCCAGTCATCGCTTCTTGTTTGGTGAATGCCGGCTACCTCGATCCCGAGTAGGGCGAACCATTGGAGGCCTAACAAGCTAGGCCGGTCACAGTCGACGATGGTCAGTGGTAATGACGCAGTACGATTTTTGAATGACACTTGGACTAGGCTGGTTCCAACGACCGGAATTTGGTTCCCTTGATAATCTTTGAGTATGATTCTTTGGGCTCTGAGGTCTTGACACCGGATGGCAGGGATTAATTGTTTAAGGGTCTCCCAGCAAACCATCGAGAGGGACGATCCTGAATTGACTTCCATCATGCAAGGCTGTTTTTCGATGGCGACCTTCACTCAGATCTTCTTTGCATCTAGCGATGAGGCATGACCAATTGTAATGGTTTGGTGTGCCTCTTCTCGTCTCGTTGAAATGGCCAGTGTTTTATTTCTGTAGGAGTGGTTGTTCCATTGGTGGTTCAAATGTTCCCAACTGACAGGACGATTCCCTGTGGTTTGGCAGTAGTTGTTCCCCCTCTGAAGTGGGCTGGATCCTTGCTTGCTTCAACAGACCTTCCCGATGTGGCCTCTCTTCCCACAGAAATGTCAGAGCACGTCGAGGAATTTGCAGTCTGATCGCGGGTGGTTTGCCCCACAACCCACGCATTGGTGCAGTAGTCTTTGATTCCGCTGATGGCCTTGCTCATGTTCAGACTGGAGCTCGTTGACCTCCTCCTCATCACTTTCTGATGGCGATTCGAGGTCCTCGTGGTGGGTTGCTGTTGTGTGCCTCTCTAGGCAAGATGAGATATCACTGGCGAGTTGATGGAGCGGTGCGTTGGTGTGGCTCATTCAGACGGCTGACTTCCTGGTTGCTCCTGCTACAGTAGCATCCTTGATGACATCAGCAAGGTCGATGTCCCTTTGGCCATGATCTTGTTCTGCATCGTGTGGTCTTCTAATGCCAGAATTATTCAGTCTCTCAGAGCTTCTTCGAGGTCTGTAAACCCACAGAGGCCTCCCTGGTTCCAGAGATCCACGATGAAATCTGCAACACTCTCTCCTTTCTGCTGGTCCCTCTGGTAAAATTCATGTCTTCGGACAAGCGTTGGTCCGGCGGGTGCATAGTGGGCCCCTAGAAGGGGTGCGAGGACGTCCCAGTCCATGGTTTTCACCTCAGCCGGTTTCGCTAGTGCCTTGGCCATCTTAAAGATGGCAGGCCCGCAATGGGTCAGGAACACTGCTCGCTTTTTTCCCGTAGTGGCATCCTTCAAGTTGTTGGTTTCCAGAAACATCTGGAACCGGTCTATGTAGGGGTCCCTGTCTTCTTGTGCCGGGTCAAATGGAGCGGGTGGTATGGTGCCGCCGGATATGGTTCCCATTGTCAATGCGCCTTCAGCCATGTGCTCTGTTTGGTGCTCTGTAGTGTTCAGTCAGCTCTGATGTCTCCGGATCCCATCCTCGTCGCCAGTGTTAAGTTCTGCGCATGGGCGCAAGGAATGGAGACGAGGCAGTGAACAGTGAACTTCAACTCTTTATTAATCATTCTGAACAGAGCAAAAACCCTAAGGCAGCTGCAGCCCTTTTATAGGGCAGGCTGCTGACCTATTAGCCAATGAGAAACATGGAAGTGTTAAACCCTTGAACCAATGAGAGTGGCTCATTAACAGCCAATCAGATTCCCCAGAACGGACCAATCTGATATCGCTATTATCGGCCAATCAGAAGTGCAGGATTAGAACCCTGCTTTTTCTTAAGGTTTGTTAAAACTTTATTTAAGCGCTTTTATTGGTTCATAACAGGGCCAGTCTAATTTCTGAAGGGATGATGTTCCAGAGGGAGAGTGCCACCATGGAGAAGGCTGTTCTTCCGGGATCCACCAGATGTATCTCCTTAGGGGACAGGATCTGCAACATTCCTTGCCTCCCTGCTCTAGTGTTTAAGTAAAATTGGTATCATTAATTTTTCTCTCTTTTTTCCAATATTGTATACTCTTCAGACTTTGGGCCAGTTCCTCTCTCTCAATCCTAAGGAGGCAGGCAATAAATATCTACACCTTTCCTTATTTGGTAATGTATGAATATGACTTAGCTAGTGATATCGTAGATCACTTCTATATTAATTTTATTGTTAGTGCTCTTTCCAGGAAAGATTCTTCAGACAATTGCCAAGAAATCCCTGCTTTCTTTTGATATTTTGAAGAAAAAAGACACAAGAGGAAAAGAAAGATACTAATTCTTTCAGTCACTGACACTATTGAACATTGGCTAACAGAAAAGACACAGTCGTACATGACTGATAGCTTACTGTAAATATTCATGTTTCTTCTTTCCTCCTCAAATAACAGCTGCTATCAGTTTGGGTGATAATGCATTAGTGGATAATGCATTATCCACTCACTAATAATTGGATGATAATGCATTATCAGTTTGGGTGATAATGCATTAGTGGCACAACTGAAAGCATTTATTTAATTTTACCTTCTGTTTTAAAAGGTATCAGCTGAATGATTATAACCTGATAAATCTGTACTTGCTAAGTTTAAATCTGGTGGAACAGTTCAACGGAAGAAAGTATTGTGAAGTAATTGAAAAAGAAAAGAAAATTACAGCATGTTTCTTCCAGAAGCAGTGGATGGGGAGGGTGGTATAATGATCAATATATTTCTTCAAAGGGCCTTCAGCAAACTTTTCTGGTTATATGGTATAATCTGAAATGTTCTTGATTTTAGCTACCAATGTCTGGACTGCAAATTCTGAATAATAACTAGACATCAGTGATGTTGATACTTTCTAATGATACTTTCCAATTATCATTTATTAAGAAAAATATCATAGCCCCCTTTATTATGAATTACTGTTGGAGAAAAGAGCAAGAGCAAGTGCTAAGCAATAAAGCCTTATTGAAATAAGATATAAATAAAAAATAGTCATTTTTGAAGTGGTAGTTCCAATTTTCCTTGGATGTTTGAGAATAAGTATTCAGAAGAACAATTCCTATCAACATTCAAGCAGAATCATGTCTCTGATCATATCTCTCCAGCTATGTTCTGTCCAATTAATCCTGAACATGTGTTGAAATTCAAGATACAGTTCAGGAAGATAATTGTCCGGGTTCTGAGTAATAGACCCATATCAAGCAAAGCTCTGAAGCAGGTAGATTCTTCAAAGAATAGCTTTATTGGATATATCAAATTGGCACATATCTGGTGAAAACTGACTATGAAGATTCCCATAGTTTTCATCTAATTAAAAGTTGTTAAGTTTGGAGCATGGGCGAGAAAGAATGGAGACGAGCCGGTGAAACGGTGAACTTCAACTCTTTATTTACATGGTGTGACAGCTCAACTGGACGGCTGCTATAGCCTTCCTTATATAGGCAACCCAATAACTATTTTAACCAATAACAATCCAGGAGCGCTAGCTCCGTTAACCAATATGAATGCCCCGTTAATGGCCAATCAGATTCCCCTGAATGGACCAATACGATCCTGCCATTAACAGCCAATCAGAAGTGCAGGGCCAGAACCCTGCACTTGACTCCAAGCTCAAGATAACTTTATTTAACCTTTATGCATTCACAACACCCCTTCCCCCGGCTTCTGTTTACAGGGCGCGGTCACATAGTCCTTAAGGTAGGACGGTTGCTTTATTAGTCTTTTTGATTTTCGCTGTGCATTTTGCATTTGGCTGCAATCTCGCTGAGGTAGATCGTTGTTTGGCGAAGGGATTGCCTCTGGTTCAGAGTTCGCTTTTCCGTTGTCACCAATATCTTCGGCAACTCCCTGAGGTGGACTTACCCCCATCCCTGGTTCTAGTTCCCATGTCTCTGTTTCGCTATCGTTCCCTTCGAAAGGGTTTTCCTCTAGTTGAAATTCGTCTTCTTCTGTATCTCCCCCCCCTCAGTTTGGTCATAAAGGAATTCAGAAGTGCCTGACCGGAGCCATGATCGTAATTGATCGATATGGCGCTTCCATAGTCTATCGTCAGGGCACTGTACAAGGTAGGATCTTGGGCCGGTTACACGGATTACTGTCGCTTCTACCCACAGTGGATCACCCAATAGGTTTTTAGCGGACACCAAATCACCTACCTGGAAGGTACGGCATCGGCCGCTGGATCGGAGTGGTTTTTCTAGTTCGTAAGCTGGGTGTAACTGGTCAAGGTGGAAGCGGAGCTTTCATCCCATTAGCAGTTCGGCGGGAGTTTTGTTGGTGACGCTGTGAGGTGTGATGTGCTGTAGAAAAGGGATTCGGTTGATTTTCTCGTCGATGTTGTCGTAGTCTAATTTCTGTAAAGTTTTCTTAATGAATTGGACCATGTGCTCAGCCCTGCCGTTGGCCACAGGGTGCGCAGGCGAAGTGAATGCATGTCGGATACTGCGGTCAGCCAGGTACTGCTCGAAGGACAGCGTGGTAAATTGGGGCCCTTTGTCAGATACCAGAACGTCTGGTAATCCGTGGGTTGCAAACAGTCGTTCCAGTCTCTTGATGACCACTTCTGTGGTCATGTTCCTCAAATGGTGAATCTCGAGCCAATTCGAGTAGGCGTCGATGGTTAACAAAAAGGTGTGGCCTTTGGTCGGCCCAGCAAAGTCCAGGTGAATACGGGACCAGGGTCCCCATGGTGTCTCCCATTCGGTTGGGATTGCCTTTGGTGGAGCGTTGCTCACTTCCTGGCATCTATGACAAGCTTTGACCCAAGTCTCGATTTGCTTGTCGATGCCCGGCCACCATGCGTAGCTTTGTGCGAGGGCTTTAATTCGAATGATGCCGGGGTGGCCGTCGTGCAAAGTTCTCAGTAATGCTTGTTGGAGTCGCTCTGGGATAACGACTCTATCACCCCAGATGATACAGCCTTTTTGAGAAAATAACTCCATTTGTCGAGTTTAGAATGGTGCGAAGTCATCTGATAGCTGGTCCAATGGCCATCCGCGTTCCACCCAACTGAGGACTCGCGCTAAGCTGGGGTCACGTCTTGTTTCTCTCGCGATATCACGGGCAGTTCATGGCGGTGTGTAGAGTGTCTCAATCTGCAATGTGGTTACTGTTGGCACGGGGTCGTCAACAGTCTCTGGAAGCGGTGCTCGGCTCAATGCGTCGGCGTGGGGAATGGCTTTCCCCGGGCGGTATTGCAGCCGATAATTATAAGCAGCCAAGAATTCTGACCAGCAAGTCATCCTGGGGAATAATATGTAGGGAGTCGGTTTATCTCTGGCTATTAGCAACGGTTTGTGGTCAGTCACGATAGTAAAAGCCCGGCCATACATGTACTCGTGAAATCTTTTAACGGCAAACACAATCGCAAGGGCTTCTTTATCGATTTGGCTATAATTTCGTTCGGTTTTTGAAAGCGTCTTTGAAAAATATGCAACAGGGGCTTCGCTACCATTCGGCAATACGTGGCTCAAAATGGCGCCCACTCTGAAAGGCAAGGCATTGCATGTGATATTTAACAGCAAGGTCTCATTGTACTGGATGNGTAGAAATACGTTATAAAAGTTGATAAGGCCTAGGAACGCCTGGAGGTCGGCCTTGTTCTGAGGTCTGGGAGCGTTTTTTATTGCTCCCAATTTACTGTCGGTAGGGTGAATACCCTGACTGTCAATTAAATACCCTAAAAATTCGACACGATCTGTACACAGTTTACACTTATTCTTTTTCACTTTAAGACCGGCGTCTTGGAATTTCTGTAGAACTCATTTTAAACAGTCCCGTAAGATTTTTGTGGTAGGTGCAGCAATTAATACATCATCAAAGTAGGGGACCACGCCTTTAATCCCTTGTGGTAGCCTTTCCATAAGGCTC